>JAODUH010017562.1:0-26507 GCA_027564835.1 Typhlichthys subterraneus | reverse complement strand
TTAGGAGGAGCCACAGACGAGACAGCGAAGACAACTTGATTATTTCACTACTGCCTGAATCATTCTCTACTAGCTTCTACACAACTACCCTTTAGCTAATTTTTAGCCTAGCCTGAATCAATCTCTATCCAATATATATTTACATAAAAATGTGTTTCCTGTTATACTAATGCTGCATTCAACACAACTCGGAAGCCGAGAACTTCCGACCTCCTACTAGAAAAAAATACAATAGAACGTCACTCAAAGTCTGAGTTCGTACTTGTGAACACGGGGCAGTTCAGACTACCCCGAGTTCCCATTTTGACGTCACACAACACCCATGGAGGCACATTACGTAGACAATACCATCATCTAAAAGGCCATTTCAGTATATTTGCATGTATTTAATTCAAATAAGTAAGTCGATGTCAAATAGCCAATGTAATTTGTAGTTTTAACATTCAGCCATGTTTTTTATTTATAGTGTCGCGCACCTGGAATGCTTTGAGCTTGAATATCGGAAATTTCAACTGGTAAATAACCAACCTGTAAGTTGTCTAGAACGCATATAAGAAGCACCTTTAACAATCACAGACACGCAACATTCAGCACACAACGCCAACGGTACCTGGCGTAGAGTGTGCAGAAGAGGAAGATGACCAGTCCAACAACGCCCTGAGCGTCCCACCATTGAACCTGCGCGGCGCTGCCGTCAGGATTGGTCTGAGGGGCAGTGACGTTGGACACCAGCTGGAGCAGGCTGGGGTTGCACTTACGATCTGGCACGGCCACACATATTACATAGTTAGTGCAGTGTAGGCAAATCACACAGTGATTTGCCTACACTGCCTACACTTTGTGATTGATAAACCCCCCAATCACAAAGTGGTGGGCTCCCTGTGCCAAAGAGAACAGCTGCCTGGCCCAACTGTCACATTGACGAACAGCGCGACTCTGCACCTTGTGCTGAAAAGTTGAGAATATTTTAACTTTTATGCGCGTCTAAAAAAAACGTGAAGCGCGGCGCCATAAAGAAGCACATGCCATTCGGCAAAACAAGATTAAAATTGAACAAATCAAACCACTGCTACTGATCATTTCATAGGCCACACAATATACGGATAAGGTGCTAAATACTATTTACTGCCACTAATGTACTTCAGTCTACCAGCCATCTCTACTGTACATTCACCACATGCTTGCAGAAGGAATATGAACGCTCTCATTCTGTGGCTTCCCAAATTTACCGGTGCCACCAAATAGCTAAAGCAGCAGAAACAGCAGATATGGTTATTCAAAAACACTGTGTGTGCATAGGAAAATACATGTAGAGACAGTGATAACTGGAGTTGCAAAAGGAAGAGACTCACCTGGATTGTTAGTCATTGCAGACCAAGTCACATACATAGTGTAGAGGGAGATGAGCGACGCTTGAAGCAGGCCAGAATGAGGCTGGGCTTCCTGCAGATGCACAGACAAACGTATATATTAACACTAAACAGGACACGGTGTACAGTAGATACCACTAGTGGGACTGTGACTAAAGTCCTAAAGCACCAAAGCGTTGGGATTTGAGAAGATCCACAGTTTGTGTAACCAAAAATAAACATTCCACCAAATGTGGAATTTGATGTTAAATTTTAAAAACAAACCAAAGCTGTGTTTACATTTACAGAATTTAGCAGACACTTTTCCCCAAAGTGACAAGTACAAGTAGTATATTTGTGAATAGTTCATACATGGGTCATACACCAGTAATTGTGAGAAACAACAATCTATCAAAATATTAATTACAGCATATTGTCATCATGGCTAAATAAATACCATATTAAGTATAATCAGTGCTAGGCAAAGACAACAGAAGTACTAGCAACTAATTCTACAACGAGTAAAAAGCATACTATTAGATCAGACACAGCTTCCACCAGCAAACAGAGTGTACTATATGAGTAACCCCACCTATCTTTCTCTCCCAGGCCAGCAAAGGAGAGCCGTTCTGCTGCCATACCTGTACTGTGGGCAGGATAGACACGACGGAGATGATGATACAGAAGATGAGGTTGAGGCTGATGAAGACCTTGTGATCTGTGCAGTCATCAGGCTGCGTATAGTAGACGTAGAACAGCACCACTGCACTGAAAGCCAGGGCGTAGTGGAGGAAGGTGAAGGACAGAAGGCCTAGAGGAGAACATTCAACTCAAGAACTGGACTTTTTTTAAAACACACAGACAGACTCGTGTGTCTCCGCTGGTGCAGAACTATGGCTCTCTGTTCAATGCTCACACACACACTCACTCAAGTAACATCTACAATACTGCACCTGCAAACCAGCATTTGTTGTCACTGTTTTCAGCATTCTCCACCCACACCTTGTTCCAAGAGTGTGCAAAGTCAATGAGGAGAATTAGCTGGATGAGAATGAAGATGAAGGATCCCACCGCGCCAAAGTAAAACCAAACTGCGAAACCACACAGAGCCATAGAAACAGTTGAATGCACACTCCATCTAGATCAATAGCAAACAACAAACCAGTGCATCATAATTAAAAGCCAAGCGTAAAATTAAAACTGTCCTTATTTTAAGCAGTTTTGTACCAGAATGGAAGGTTCCGTCAGGGATGAAAAATGCTCCAACTGTAATTCCTACTAGGATCAGAAACTTAAAGAACCAGAACCTGGAAAAGTAAAACACAAGTAAATCACCATTTTAGTTTCAGTGGTTAGTTGTTGCCTCAATTAAGCAACAAGGTCCTGGGGGTTTGCCTGGGCTTTACTGTGTGGAGGTTGAATCATTCTTTCTGTGTTCACATGCTCCAGTTGCCACCCCCGACTATAGCTGCTGAAAACGCTAATAACACATTACAAAGTTATATCTTTACACATCCAATTGTATTTGTATATTATTTCATGCATCTTAATCCCAAATTACATTTTAGTGTGTTTTACAAATAAATAAAATATTAGAACCTTTATTATTAATTAATTTGACGGTGTGGACAGCTATGTTGCTATGATATCAAGTCGCAACTGTGTGCTAAGAAACCTTGCCCAAGATTCTGACAAGGAATTCCGAGATGAGGGGGCATATTTTTCCATGTTGGAAGTCTGAGCTTCCATGTTCCCAGATATACTCAAACACAGCATAAATAGGATGTGTTTATTATCCCCACAGGGGAAATAGAGGAAACATTTCTAGTTGTATTGTTCTGTGCCACACTGACTCTCAAAACATTTAGAAATATTAAACTCGTACCCATTCTGGACGGCTGCACGTGGGTCTTTGCTGCTACGAACACGTATCATGATGACAGAGAAGAGGAAAAAGAAGCAGGCCATGGCAAAACACATCCGGTACACTGACTTGTAGCCCACAAGGACATCACAGTTCACATGGTTTTCAATCCCTGGTATAGTGCTTGCCCCCTGACAGAACCCTGGGATCTACAAAACAAAAAAAAAAAACACATTTAAAATGTAAATACAACATTCCAATGTTGGTCACTAGGTGAGAGCAGAGTAGCATTTAGAATAGGGTTACAAGCGCGGGACAGCGACGGTGAGCTCAGACTGCCAGGCACGCCAATAACCCTACCTCTTTACAAATTACACGCCATCTGACTCCACCCAGTGATGTTTGTTGAGGGGAATCGTGTCCGGTCCGCTCCCGATTCCCCAGTTCACACGTGTGGCGTTAATGAAAGGTATCAACGTAAAGTAATCATGCTATTACTTTTCGGAGCTGTGCCTCCATTCCAGGCAGGATCATGATGATCGACACCATGGTACCCAGCAGCAAGAAGAATGAGAAAACCAGCCGAGTGACGGTGGAGTTGTTGGAGGACGGGCAGCAGCCACACAGAAGACATGGTGCCGAGCCACACAGACAGGAGGCCTTGGGAAACGGGATTGGAGATGCACCGTTTACAGTCAAAACCATGGTCCATAGTATCTGATCAAGCTAATACTGTACCATAAGCAAGTTGGCATAACTGGATTCATATAAACTTTAACCTGGCACTACAATGAACGTGGCATGTGAATCCGTTAGATAGTACTGATAAATGCTACCTAGGAACTCCTCTAGCAGCAATACCAAACTACTAAACCAAAAGGTATTCCACAGGTGACGATCACGCCTGTGAATTAGTTACCGTAGCTTAGTATTGACCCCAACGTCATACAGTAAAGACACTAACACGGGCCACATACTGTACTATAGAGACTAGCTTCAGTACAGACACTTCTGGGTTAAAATCGCAGTGTTAGCAGCAGCCAGTGATCCAGTCAAGCGTGTTACAGCCAATTTCCTTCACGTACATAATGTTATATTTTTTCCTGGCGGCATCTACTGTTACCAGCCAGATATAAGTCGTGGTCTGGTACAGTAGGTCTAACACAGTAGAGTAGCATTAGCTAAACAGCTGGCAACGTCACGTATTATACAATACTAGACGACGAAGCATTACATTGTTAATAAAGGTATTTGCAATGGATACTTACACAACTTGCTAAGGAACACAAGGCTAGACAAGCCCCCATTGTTATATTATATTAAATTGTAGGTCAATAATAATTAAGTGCTGCTGTTCGTTCCTTATTTTCTTCTTCCTTGTTTTTACGTTTATGTTCGGAACCAACTGACAGGTGCATATACCGCCACCTACTGTAACGGAGTGTGAGGCCAATCTAAGCTTCCCAATCCTAAATCCTAGCCCTCAACTATGTATCCTTCTTTACACCGTTACACCGTCCTTCACACTATTCCTTCACCACCCTCAACCATTTATGTATTATAGCCATATAAATTATAACGACGAGTATACCTGCCACCTCGTCTTCTCATCCACCTTTATTTTATTCTTCGTTACTTGCACACAGACTGGACGCGGTTGAATCACATTGCTGCCTCTCATCGTCAGTTTATGGAATTACCAAAATATGATGTTCCCATGATACGATGTTTCACATGAGCTTTTCAAAACATCTCCATAGGAAAAATGCTCACATTGCCTGACTGTAGTTCCCCGTGATAATCAAAAAGTAAATGTGTAGATTATTAAAATTGTAAAAATACAATTTGCCTAATCAATAAATGTATAAAGTTGGTAGACGTAAATAAAATGTATGGCAATAACATGTCAGAGTATTCTTCAAGATTGTTGTATTAGCGTTATACTTTCTTACACAAATAATTGTGTTTGAGGTGCCATTACCTACATAGTAATACTTTTGCTTTCATGGAATAGCTTCTCATAATGTATTAGGGAAAACATATTTAATTCACAAAGAGCTAATACCAGCAAGGCTGTTTAGATGTGCACAATTAGTCTACTTTCACACATACATTTGCTGATTGTTCTTCAGTTTGTCACAATCCATGGCCTTAATAACAATAGTTTGTTGTACCAGCAAGACACTAGATTAGGGCAACATTTATTGCAATAATAGAAAATTATGCAATTAGATATTTTAATTTAATAATTTGTCATCATTGCCTCTCACAGACTGCACATCATAGAGAATACATAATGAAAACAAAATATCTAACTTTGTTAACATGATCTCATGTTAAACGTCTCATCTAATAGGCTATTATACTGTAGGCAACCACGCTCTGGCCTTCTTTGTCTCACATGTAGACATGATCAGCAGTGCAGTCCTGTTTAATATCTTTACATTTGTATAATTTTCATAAAAATAAAAATAAATAATACTTTTGTCACAAACAGGCTCAGACTCACATCCAAGGAGCCAACAGGTTTGAAGTCAAAATATACAGTATTTTTCTTCAAGCAGTTTACTGTCAAAAACACAGGCAATGGTCTTAGCTGGGAACTTAATATACAGGCAACAGAACAACACAGCTAGTCTAATACACGGCCAAAAACAAAGCCAAAGTTCAATACTCAGCCAACAGTAGGCTACTAGGTGAATAAGGCAATAGGTCAAACATAACCAAGATACGCAGGCAGAGCAAACACCAAATAGGAGAACACTAGGGAACCTCAACCACGGCCATAATAAGGGTGCAGGGGTATACATACAGACACAGGTGAGTGTAGTCAGGCAATCAGGCCTAACACAGGTGCAGGCAGTACGTGGTCAGAGACAACATGGAGTGGACAGATGACACTACATCATAGCCGTATTAATAGAGAATATATAATATGGTTGGTTCAACTGGGCGCTGTATACCAGCACATGGATATGTGACAACATTTCTACTAACTGTGTTAACCCTCCCACTGTCCTAAGGCATTTCAGCAGACTAGCAGCAGGGGGAGCGAACAGCGGAATGTCATATGTCCGTGTTGTGGTTGCTGCCCGCTACTGACAAGTGCACCGGGTTATTTTGACCCATAGGACAGCGGGAGGGTTAATAGTTGATCACACTGCATTAAAGCAGCTAGGGTAGTTTAAATGGACACACTTCTTCTCTCATATATTTTCAAATATTAAACAAAAAAACAAAAAAATAAAGATGATTTCTATGACATTTGGAATGTTGTCCATCAAATTGACTTGGCTTGTGTAAAATGAATTTTCAGTGCTAGAGGCCATTGGATAAACAGAGGTATACAGTGTCATGGATTATTTAATGCCAACACATTTGAGTCATGCTATGCTATCGAGGACTAGGACAAGGTGACATAAAGTTAATCTGTCCATGATGCCTCTCACTGTATCTTTCACAGAAAATACAGGTTGCTTAGGAACACTTTTAAGTCAGAAAATATGTTCAATAAAATATTCACCTTATTTTAGTGTAACCTTAAACTTTAAACTGTGACTGAAAAAAGCAAAGGCCTTAATAGTTTTGTAGTATAAGACTGGTCATGTCTAGGTCTCAGACAAAGAAGATTTTATTTTTTTGTCTTGCAGTGGACAAAGAGTGCAGGACATAAAACACACCTTATTGGGTGAATTAATTATAGTCCATATTTCTGTGTGAGGTTCGAATTGTTGTCACCCATGTTTATGTAGATTTCTTACAGGTATATTCCTCCCACACTCAATAGTCTGCCAACCTGCCCAGGCAAAGATGAAACAAGGATTAGCCCTGCATCCCTTAATTTGAATAAACAGTTGAAAACTGAATGTAAATTGATTACCATTTTGCAAATTGGAACAAACTAGCCTCATCCAGGGTCATACACTGGAAAAAATAACAGTGACATCATGGAACATTTTTAGACAGAAACTGCATTGGCAACTGTAAAACCATTAAGTGAATAATTCACATATACAAGCTCATTCTAAATAAGTCTAGTATATGATGTTTGGCTTTTAAATGGCAATTGGCACCTGATACATGATTGAATAGCTATAGCTTCACCCTTAAAATGTATACATTATCTTTATTCACACTAGTCTATTCGTGGGTCAGCTACATACTACATTTCACAAATACGCACAATTAATAACTAAGGCTAAAGTCATGCATAATCTCAAACTAGTCATGCTGCATTCATAGAGTGTGAGCAGGAAGCCCAGATGCCCAGATAATGCTCACAAATAAATGGGAAACATTATATTAAATACAAACACCATGACATCTCCTCACTGACAGCACCCGATCTGGGAACTGAGTCCAGCAATGTGGTTAACATAGCAAGAAAACACACACAGATTTGCATATTTGCAGGGTCATGTAACATAACAATGCCCTGCACGTCCGAACATGCAGCACTTCCTGTAGTCGGTTGTTTGCTTTGCTTGTGCAGAGGTTGTATCAAATCAGTATGGAATAGGCCGTGGCATATTAAAACCCTTCTACCAGACAACTTAGGTTTCATGAGATGTGGCAGGGGATGCTTTTGACGCTGCTAGGCCTTTTTTTATTCATGTTCTTTTATTGAGGTGTAATGAGATGATGATGATGATGATGATGATGATGATGATGATTCCATAATGATAGACCTCAGAAATTCAAAGGATTTCAGATTCTGCCTATACTGAGTAATGAGCAAATGTTATGTTCTGTGAATGTTGTTCTGTGAATGAATGTTCCCCATCGTCCCAACCTGTTCCCACTGTAGATCTGCTTGATTATGAAATAAGCTATCTCTAATCGATGTCCAGTCATGTGGCATAGGCTATAGCCAATCGATCAGAGATTGTGAAACTGTAATGAGATTGCAGAGGGGCTGCTGCATTGCATGATAAAAATGTAATAGCCTCTGTTTTTTGGGGATATAGGCCATAATGAATTGAGAGTCTAGCAAAATATGAAAAGAGAAATGTAAAGGAAGTCTTCCATAAAAAATAAAAATAAATAAACATACAAAAAAAATAAATTCTTTAGGCCTATGTCAACCATGTTTTATTCAACATGTGGGCAGGAAACTTGCAGAGCCTGCAGTGTAAGGTAACTCTGGGCTCAGTGGGTGACAAGTTGAAAGAGGTTTTGTACAAAGGCGTGTTTGCTGCATTGTGCAGCTGGGTGTACTTGGGTCAAACATGCTTGCATGCTGTGTCTGTATCTGCAGTAGGCTAATGCTAATATTATTGAGAAATAAAAAATGGTGATCTAGTTAGAACATGTAAATCATATTCACATTAAGGATGAGGAGGTGTTCCTGAAAAGTGCCCATGATGGAACATAACCTGTTGAGAGCACGTATTCACTACATTTTAGCCTCTTGCGCTGTTAGAAAGCATAACATAATGTTTACTGGCAGTTGCAGGCATGATGTTGTAAATTACAAAAAATGTATTACTTATAATACAAAACGAATGTATATTAAGGACATATCGCGTAAACACTTTAAATATAGTAATCGCTATTTATATAGTTATATGGTCAATACTCGTCAATATACACGTCAATATACAAACATGAAGTTTGTATGTTTTGTATGCAGATTAAAAAGACTTGTGATTGGTCGAGATGTGGATTTGCACAGACCAATGACTGGAGAGAGCAGGCAATGACGTTGATATTAGGTATGTTTTTGCGCCAACAACGATATTGTGAGAGTGGCAGCTGCTTGTGCTAACAGGCATTTTTCTTTGGGCTCTGCGGTCAACGGTAAGTTTGAACTTCTAGTCAAATTATCGGAAGATGTATGCCTTATAACTATAACAAAATTACTATAACCGTCGTTAATAAGTTTGAATTTAGCTTGTTTTGCTCAAATAGCGTGGATGTTTGTTTGTAATGTTTGTTATCAGGGCTAGTCAACGTTATTTTACGTAATGCACATTTAAGTGTACCGTATGCGTTAGCCTAGGCTTTGTGCGTTGGTCACTGCGGGGGAAATGGTTTTCCACTGTATCGCCAGCGCTATCGTAGCAACTTCTGAAAAACGTGGTCTGACTTCGCATAGCTTCCTTTGTGTGTAGGGCAGGCTACATGTGATGTATAAAAAGTGTCTTGTAATAAAGCCCACAATCAACGCATTGTACAGTACTAGCGCTTTTAAAACTCCCAGAACAATTTGATCATATTGAGCACCCTACCGTGCTCTAACGTCATGTTAGTTTGGTACGTAATTTGTTTATAGCCAGGACTTGTAAACCAAATGCATGTACATTTTAAACTTTTCTAGTTCGTAATAAAAACCAAGAAACTGATTTTTTTTTTTAAACTTTTTAATAGGCTTGCATGCTTCTTGACAAAATATTAATGCTGCACATTTTTCTCCTAGTGTACTCTCGCTCTACAGCACTGTTGAAATGGCGTCCTCTGGAGGTAAGACGAGATATTGAATCACCTCACATAAATTAATGACCATTGCTGCTGCTACTAGTGATTACAACAGTTTATTTAATTGAAATTGTCAACGTAATGTATTTCTAAGATGGTAATGAAACCTCACTAACTAAATGGTGTTGTCCTTTGATGCCTGTTCAACTTCCTTCAATCAGTAAATGTATGCCATTTATTTATATTTTCTTTTAATTGAACCTTCTCATTTTTCAGATTTTCACGTCAAGGAGTTAAACAAACGTTCTTCAGGTCAAGCGTTTGAGCTGATATTGAACCCTGCAGCTGCCGATGCCAAGGTGGAATTCCCACTGTCCCCACACTCAAAAAAGGAAATGTCCCTTGAAGAAATCAAGAGAAAACTGGAAGCTGCAGAGGAGAGACGCAAGGTAGAACAGACTATACCAGTGTTTCCCCAACCCTGGTCCTTGGGGAACGCTACCCTGCATGTTTTAGAGGTCTCCCTGCTCCAACACAGCTGATTCAAATGACTGGCTCGGTATCAGGATTCTGACGAGCCATTCATTTGAATCAGCGGTGTTGGAGCAAGGCAACTTCTAAAACGGGTGGGCAATCCTGGTCCTGGAGGGCCGCTGCCCTGCATGTTTTATGTCTCCCTGCTCCAACACACCTGATTGACATGAATTGGTCATTATCAATCTCTGTAGAAGCCTGATAACGACCCATTCATTTGAATCAGGTGTGTTGGAGCAGGGAGACATAAATCATGCAGGGCAGCGGCCCTCCAGGACCAGGATTGCCCACCCCTGATCTAAAACATGCAGGGCAGCGTTCCCCGAGGACCAGGGTTGGGGAAACACTAAACTATGCTACACACAACACTTTAGTTCCCAACAAAACAGGACAAGCCACATGTATTGTGTAGTGTTTTTTTTTTTTTTTTTTTTAAGTTCTGGGTGTGAGAGGAGCTCTATAAATTCCAAGCTTTGGGTGAATAAAATGTATCTCACATTCATATAATACATCTGCCAAAAACGTCTCCGCAGAACCTCGAGGCCGAGATGCTGAAGCACTTGGCGGAGAAAAGGGAGCATGAGAAGGAGGTGCTGCAAAAGGCCATTGAGGAGAACAACAACTTCAGCAAGAAGGCAGAGGAGAAGCTCAAACAGAAGATGGAGGCAAATAAGGAGAACCGCACGGCACTCCTGTCAGCACTCAGTGACAAACTGAAGGAGAAGGTAAACCCATGTTGGCAAATTGCCTCCTCAATGTTCAATTGAGCAGATTCAATATAACCTGTTTCCCTTTGTTATTTTTTGTGTATTTAAAAATAACAGGACAAAAAGATTGAAGCGGTACGGAAGAATAAAGACAGGAAGGAAATTTGACAGCTAATGATTAAAGCGGTTACTATTGCGTCCCCAAAGATGTGTATATTCTTGTGCACAACTGGTAGTGGTAATGGTTTTTAATTCACTAGTTGTTGGTTCTGTTGACATAACATTTACACTTTGATTCTGTTTAATTGCGCTTATCCTTTTTGTTAGATGTACTGTGCACACAATTAACTTCCTTCACTTCTGTATTTTGTAATTGTAACTAGCACTGTAAAGGTATAAGCAGCTGAACTATATTGGTAATGTTATGCTTGTTAATGCATTTGAATAAAGATGCTTTTTTTTTTTTGGAGTTGGAATTTACAGATATTTCATTTGTTTGCTCTTTCAGTTGGATAAGTGCTTTCAGGTGATGGGATGGTTGATAAAATGAATGGGCTTAGAACTAACTTTTATCTCACAATGTATTGTCTTCTGATTTGGTATTTGTTCAACAAAGTGTCTGGATTTATAGTCTCATTTATATAAAACAGTACCAGGGCATATGGCAACGATATGAAGTTGTGATTGCTGACATCTAGTGGCTTGTAGGCTATAATATTACATAACAAGGCTTCTGTTTTAAATATAAATATGGCAATACAGGAACATCTATCTTTTGCAGATAGTCCACCACACGTGTTTTGCAACTGGTCACTTGCAGGTAGAATCTGGATGTATATATTCTACAATGTATAGGCAACATTTTTGTATACCATAGTTTCCAAAATGCAGTTTTGTGAAGTGTACTTGGCTAGCTCAAGAGGTGTGAGAAAATGCATATTCTTGTATACTCACTAAACCTGTCAACACAACTTTTATTGTGAATTGTTAGCGACGTTTTTAATCCCTTTGCTGCCCTCCTACACATAATCGTCAAGACAAACAACTCCTGTGTCCAACCTATATTCACATTTGCAGTTCACATTTATAGATAACTGAAACCCAAACACTTAATGTGAGGCTATTGTTACTGTTCTAGCAAAATTAAGAGTGCTCCCAATATTTGCACTTAGAAATTTTAGATATTTACATATTTACAGCTAATGTGGTTTTATCAGGCTTTGGTCGAGTCTGTCACGTCAAATCACAATGAGTAGGAGGTTTGGGATTACAATGCACATCTTTTACAGAGGTTTACAAAGAAACATTGTTACTGGGAAGTGTGGGAACACAGCACTGCTGTGGCCTATTGTTGGAATATCTGCTATACTAGTGTTTATCTTTGGGGAAAACAAAATAATCTGAATTACTATTTAGAGAATTAGCCTAGTATTAAAAGCTATTTACATTTTATCAGATATAATGTGCTAGTTACTTACAGACCCGTCTAATAACGTTGAAACTTAAGAAATTCCAGGGGGGATTAGGGTTGTCTGTTTGGTAAACGGGAGTTATTGGTCGGAATTATCAGTAAAGGGGCGGGATAAGGAGAGCGTCTACTTGTTGATTGGTTGGAAGAGATGCTTTTCAAACATTCATCACATTTCCCAGCGGTCTTGCGAGAACTGACAGACGGCAACCGTTGTCACGGTCATCTTTTTCTATATCCCTGCAATGCTTTGTATTTATCAAAGGACTTTGAGTAAATTGGTAAATGAATAATTGAAGGTTTTGGACTGACGATATCTTTCAAAGGTAGGTCCATTCCGGAGGTTTCACTTTGATAAACGTGTTTCACCGGTAGCCTACAGTATGAAATCGCACGAAATGCACCGAACGCACGATTAAGGTCTCAAATGATGCGCAGTGTTTGGGTATCTCGTCAAATCTTTACAAAACCACTTGTTTTAATGCATGTTGGATTAGTGGCTGTATTGGCCTACTGACTAGTTTTTATGCAATTGAAGGAGCGCAAATAATACTCTATATTCATATTTGGATGATCGATTTGCGTAAAGGGTATGCTACCCTATGTCTATCACTGTTATTCTGTCTAATGGGATGCTGTTTATTTATCAAATTACATTTTGAATTTGATGAAATGTCGACCATTTTTCGCCTATGAATATTTTAAAGGCATGCATGCAACCATGTAAAAAATAAGGGTGGGGACTTGTCGGTTTGGATTATGTTACGTAATCTCTACCCATTTATCGTTCCATGCATTTTCCCATCGCACATAGTCCAAGCAGCATGGACAATCTTAGGTAGACTAACCCATTTTCCTTTTCCATAGAGGCAATTTGGACAAAACATGAAATCTAGATATAGAGTCGTGGAATCTGAAGCAGTCACACCCACAAAGAGGGCGCTCAGTTTTATTCAGGCCATGATGAACCACCAGTGGGCTATACTTCCTAAAATGCATAGGCTACTAAAGTGTTGTACCAAATAAAAATAACAGATGTTAATGTTTTTTATTAGGATATTATTCATCATACCACATCATTCATATATGTCTCCACTGTCCAGCCATTTGAGAACACTAATCTGAACAATTAACATGGATAATCTTTGCCCCAACTTGTATAATGAATTAATCGTCAGAAGCATAACATGTCCTGGCTTCTGTTACTTTGACCAAAATTCTGGTCTAGACATGTCCAGGTTAGCCTTTAAAATGGAAGAATTGTCCCAATTTCCAAGCAATTCATGCACTCACTATTGGTGTCAGTCAGACAAACATGACATTTAGCAAATGTCCCATAATGCACGTGGTATTTGGAACAATTGATACACACAACTAAAAAATGGAAAGGTCTCATTGGCATTAATTGTATTTTTATAAAGATAAATCTTTCTCCAGGCTGGGTATAATTATTTATATTTTTATACTATGTTATCATTTATTATATTTTTATAGTCATACATGCCTACCTACATACATACACACTGCACACAATTCAAAAACAAGTGATTGACAGAATGGGGCCTGTGGTAATGAAAGGTAACAGGTTTGTCAAGTAGTGGGGAAGATTTTGTAACTCAATGCACTGTAGTTACAATCCACATATATTTAGCTTTTTCTATGATGTTTTGTCAGCTAGTCTTTATGGAATGAATTAATCAAACACACCACTGAGGGTCCAGTCTCTGCAGTGGGAAAACCCTACACTGTTTAAAACTGTGATAATCTGTTTTTAATGTTTAAATAATCTAGTTGGATATGTTTGTGGTATAAATGGTTTATCAGGTGACTTAATTTCAGTAAATTTACATGTGCTTTGTCTTATTTTAAGAGATGTTATCAAGTGAATTTCACTTAAATATATATAGGCAGCTATTGCAAGCTAAATATAAGATAATAAACTGTCAAATTCATCAAATATCTCCCTGCATTTTGCTAGACACAGTCCTGACTTAAAAACACAGTCCTGACTTAAAAATAGGAACATAAACAAAGTGGCAAACTCCGCTCACACAACAACAAATTAGTACTACTCTTTGCTTGAATGTGTTTCAATGTGTTGCGGCGCTGTGGAGGGATATTGTTTTAATTTCAGCTCAAAGTTGCAAGCATTCTCGAGAACAACTAACCCTGCCTTTAATGCCCTGGCAGCTGTAATGTTTTAAAAGTATAGTAAGTCATTCTGTAGAAAGATTATATTTCAACTTAATCAAAACAATAACACCTTTCCCTTAAATGCCGTAGGGTGCTCTTTCAGAAGGTCCGCCCCACACACTGAAAATGCATTGCAAAATCTTAAGGTATTGTTGTGTCCGGTCTGCACCACTTTGTTTTGTTCTTATTTATGGAGCCAGGGCTGTGTAGATGTACTGGATAATTATTTCAGTACGCACAGAGAATGTTAAGATAGTGAGCCTCGAGGTATGGTACAACATTGGTACAACATTTCTGTTACAATTGCTTACTACCTATTAAGCATAAGCAAGCTCATAACTAATATTTTATACACTTAAATTTGATAGAGCATTTTTGCAGTGAATGAATACTGACAAACATGGGAATCTCATCCACCCCCCACCCCCCCACCCCCAACACACACACACACACACACACACACAAAACAAATAAAAAGCTCCACCATAGAGACAATGGGCCATTTATACTTTTCTCAGTGTAAGCAAGGCTAACAACATTTGTGCCGAATTACATTTGTGCATATTAACTGCATGCACACAATAAATAAATGCAAATGGTTTCTAAATGTGGTGTATGACCAGGTCAATCTGAAATGTTCAGAATGTTTTTTTTTTTTTCGTTACTAGAAAGTCTTATTTGCCTGTCGCTGAGTCACCTGACACCAATTTCTAGTTACTAAGAAACAGAGTAGACTAGTGGTTTGGGTGTTTTACTCCTAACTGGAACATTGTGGATTTGAGCCTTTAAGACTTGGCTTACCTTTCTCAAGTGCCTTTGAGAAAGATGCCTAGCCCCATATATCTACAGTAGCCTACCCTTATCTATATACTTGTCATGGTATTCATTGGTAGTCGCTCTCTATGAAAACATCTGCTTAATGACATAATTGTAAAAAATCACATCCATTTTGTTGCAAATGTGCCAAGATATTTAATGGGCCACATGTCAGTCAGTGGGTCCTTAATGGGCTTAATCCATCACTGTATGCAGTTATAGTTTGATCTTGGTGACTTGTGAAATGTCTCTACTGACCCTACCTTCAGCCGTGTAGTTGTATAGTGGCAAATGGTTCCCTGGCTTTCAGATCCACGTTGTAGGTCGTAAATAAAATAGTATATGTACAAACCTGAACATTTTAAAGGTCCTTTTTAAAGTTAGATAAAGCACAATTTGAACATTAATTGGAAGAGATACAATTAAGGAATAATACAAGTTTGATTGCCCGCTAAAACTATCCTGATTTTATAAGTTCCACATCTACAATTGGCTTCGTTTTACACAACAGCTTGGGAACTGTTGATCCAAAACCATCTGACTGAGACCTGAACACAGAACCAGCAGGTATTTTTCAGTTGGTGCTGCTGACCAAGTAGCTTTTTAAAGGTAAAGTCAGCTATTGCAAGCTAATTGTTAGATAATACACATTTTGTCATATTCAACAAATACCGCCTGACATTTCGGTAGTTTACCGTTCCCTGTGCCTGTGCCAATAATCCGATACTTCTACACAGCCCTACCTCTGTAAAAAGCAACATGTGGCGTACACCGCTCACATCAACAAAGCCGTAGTACATTACGCTTTGCTTCACAATTCATTTGGATGTGTGGAGCGCCGCCACGGAAGGCGGGGAGAAATATTGTTTTGATTTCAGCTCAAATATAGTAAGCGTACTCGAGAATGACTGACTGACCCTGCCATTAATCGTCCCCTTGTGATTTATATTCTGATTGGTTGAAGAGGGTCCAATCCAGTGGTTCAGTTGGTGGAGGTTGCTAAATTAGGATAGTTTTACCAGGTTAGCCTTGTACTGTTTCTGTTCAGAAACCATTTTGTGAAACTGGCATGAACTACTGTAAAGTATGTTGAAGCCCCTCCTGTTTTGCATTATTTATTTTTACATAGTTTTTTTGCATTGTCTTTTACATAATCAAGCGGGATCTGCAAAACGGTGAGAGCGTCGTGAAAATAAGTGTCAAATATAGGTGAATAAAATTAGTGTTATTCTTATTTTTTTTACTATCAGTGTTGTTGCATTTAGTGTTCGCTGGTTTTCTTCTTGCAATTTCCCATTCATCCAAAACACAACTCCAGTATCGAGCACATACGCATGTCGTAACGACTCTCAGGACTGTATTTTAATGTACACGCCCCCCCCCACTCATCTGCCTTCAGTTTGCCATGGCGACGGTGGTGATGGAGCAGATCGGGCGCCTGTTCATCAATGCCCAGCAGCTGCGGCAGATTCCCCAGCTCTTGGAGTCGGCCTTTCCCACGCTGCCGTGCACCGTGAAGGCGTCTGACGTCCCCTGGGTGTTCCGGGAGCCCCACATCCTCACGGGTTACCGGCAGCCGGACCAGAGCTGGCGCTACTACTTCCTCACGCTGTTCCAGCGGCACAACGAGGCGCTGAACGTGTGGAGCCACCTGCTGGCGGCGCTGATCGTCCTGGTGAAGTGGCGGGAGATGTCGGAGACGGTGGACTTCCTGCGCGACGCCCACGCCCAGCCACTCTTCATCGTGCTGCTGGCGGCCTTCACGTACCTGTCCTGCAGCGCCCTCGCCCACCTGCTGTCGGCCAAGTCGGAGCTCTCCCACTACACCTTCTACTTCCTGGACTACGTGGGCGTGGCCGTCTACCAGTACGGCAGCGCGCTGGCGCACTACTACTACGCCATAGAGGAGAGCTGGCACGCGCGCGTGCGCGGCTACTTCCTGCCCACCGCCGCACTCCTGGCCTGGCTCTCCTGCCTCGGCTGCTGCTACGGCAAGTACGCCAGCCCGGGGCTGCCCAAGGCGGCCCACAAGCTGTTCCAGGTGCTGCCGTCGGGCCTGGCGTACTGCCTCGACATCAGCCCAGTGCTTCACCGCATCGCCAGCTGCTACCAGCAGGGGTGCTCCGACCCGGCCGTGGCCTACCACCGCTACCAGGTGATCTTCTTCCTGGTCAGCGCCTACTTCTTCTCCTGCCCGCACCCGGAGCGCTGGTTCCCCGGCAAGTGCGACTTCTTCGGGCAGGGCCACCAGATCTTCCACGTGCTGCTGGTGCTGTGCACGCTGGTGCAGATCGAGGCGCTGCGCGTGGACTTCGTGGAGCGCCGCCCGCTCTACGAGCGTCTCCACGGCGACCTGGCCCACGACGCCGTGGCGCTCTTCATATTCACCGCCTGCTGCAGTGCGCTCACCGCGTTCTACGTGCGCAAGCGCGTGCGCTCGGCCTTCCACGAGAAGGTCCGGTAGAGTCTGGGAGGGGAGAAGAAAACGTGCCGTCTGTTTTTACCCCGGAGAACCTGCCGAAACGACAAATTAAAAAAGTAAATGATTACACGTTTGTAAGATTCAAATTTACAGTTTTCTTAAAGAAATCTAATTGTTTTGGGTCTCTATGCTAGATGGCAAAGTATTATTACCTGCGTATGTATTTTCTGACCTTGAAGAAGTAAAGAATCTCTTAATTGTCTGTAGCAGGCAACAGGTGCCATACACTGCAAAGATATTTGCACATCACAGAGAATCGAATGAAGAGGGAAAATAGAGATTTTATTGGACTTGATTTAGCACTTGCAGTTTACATTATCTCTACTGTTGTCTCACAACCTTGTAGATTTTAAGAGTATAAGATTTTTACTGAATCTTAATTTGTGTTTTATTGGCTAGAACAAGAAACAAATTGATTACTGATGAACGATGAAGTAAGCAGGTCGGCTAACTCAAAGACCTGTTCTTGTACAGGAATTTGTTTTGTTTTTACACCAATACAATGCATTATTTCATTATGCCTCTTATTTTGCCTCAAAGGAGAAATGTAAAAGTGTAATGTATTAGAGGCCCCTTAAACTGCCACAATTAGATTTTATAGCCCATTTGCAACCCAACATTGTACCTTTTAATCTAAAAGAATAACTCAAATGTGGCATTGATTTGTGTGGACAAATGAGTCTGGTACTCAATCAATACAGGTTCAATGTTAGTATGAGACTAATGAAATCATGTGCCCAAGATTACAATGATGTCTGTTGTTGAAAATATCACTTTTTGTATTCGAACAGCTTGAACATCAGCTTTTGCCTTTTCACACCCCATGATGTCAATGCCGTTGTGCGTTTACAGTGTCATTTATATGTTTTTAGACTCCCAAATTCCCTGTCTGACCAGATGTGCTGCTTTTTGTGTATTTCGTATTATATGGGTATGTGCCTCTAAGCATGTCCGGTGTGTGTGATTCAGATGTTTATGAATTCTAGAATTCAACCTCTTTCTATATTGTACAGAAGTATTGAATATTGTACAGAAGTGAAGGCCCTTTACATTTGAAACTTTCCCCACATAGTTGCTTTCGATGATGAACGTATTTGAGATGAATTAAGTTGCACTGACTTTTCTCAACTCTATTGTTTGCTGTGTATTTACAAAGACCACCCTTACCACACCCCGCCAATGCCTATTCAAATCAAACAGCTGTGAAGCTGTGTTTTTTATTCTGTTATGGCTCATTGATGAAGTCCTAATGTGATAGACGAGTCTGTTTCAGAGTGCTACATTCATAACTAACAAAATATTAATGACATCAGCAAGCTGTGCCAATGAATCTGTTATTACTTCAGTGATGGTACTATTAAACCTGGAGACAGAGTTATGTCATAAGCAGCAGACTTAGATGATATTACATGATGTCCCAGGTAGGGCTGTCGTGGTTGAAGAATTTTCCATGCGGTGATTTACGTTGGTAGCCTACAATGCGGTTGGGTTAGCAACACCGCGGTATTGCAATATTGCGGTTATCGTGACAGCTTATGCTTATTAGATTAAAGCTAATCAATTAAAGCTTATTGATTAGCTTTAATCTTTTTTGACAACCCATATTTATTTTTCACGCTACTGACGTCTCTGCTGTGTTCCAAGTTTATTCTGTATTCTGTCTGCCACGAAGCAGGTTGAGAAGGACCAGAATGTTATAAACATACAATGTGTAATGACTACTAATATCCTGTGGTATTTAAGTAAATAAAGTACTATGTTAATGTCAAGTTCATTGTTTCCATTTGTTTTTATTTAAAAAATGTATTTAAAATAAATCTGAAAATGTTTTATAAAATGAATATTAAATGTGCAGAACAGACATCATCAACATTAACCTTGTCAGTTGCTGCATACCACATTTATTCAATAAATAATAGTATAGAAAGTATTATTTAGAAATGTAGATTACTTATAAATTTACAGTATGTTACCCTAGTACAGGGACCTGCCTTTACAAAAGAGCCATTTGTGCACGAAACATTTAATATTTCTATGTGTGGAGCCGCAAAAATATTATACTTAGCCTATCAACATTAGACCTAAATGAGAATGTATTCCCGTTTTCCCAGGGCATAGGAGTGTTTTTAAACTGCGGGGATAGTGAAATGTTAGAGGGGTGCGGGGGCATACATGCCCCGAAAAGATATTTTTTAAATAAAGCACTTAAATGCCAATTTGTGGGTTCTAGAAAACAGATATATCCTATATACTAGCCTATGCCCAACTACTGTGCACACACAATTTTGAACGGACTAGATCCATTTGGATACTGGTGAAATCACAGATTTTATATCAAAGGACACAGGCTGTCAATATAAAATATAATTTGAGATTATATTTTGTGTGTGTGTGGGGGAGGGGACAAAACCTAGTTCCATATGAGCCACAAGGAGCCACTAGAGGGGCTCAAGAGCCTAGTAAATGTATGGCCTAGTAAATGTATGTCTGACAGACACGCCCATGACCAGTCTTCAGTAATAATTCTGCCGCAAGAGGTCACCCTTGCTATACAAGCTATCAGGTGATGCAGGCCTAGTAGTAACGCAGTTAGCTTCTTGTCGCACCTTGTTGTCAGAGTTCATGAGGTTTACGAGGTAAGCATGTGTAATAGTTCTTTTGCTATAGTTCTTTTGCGGTTCACCTATGAAGAGTTTATTGGCATGCACGTTAGTCTGTTTACTGTGTGAGTGCATTTGTTAATCAATTTTAAGATAGTTATTGTCTTGATACCTTATTGACTATAGGCATATTTTAAAGGTATATGTTGCATTACAAAACATTGATATAGCTATATGTAAAACTCAAAATGTCACGAATGTACGTTTTTGTGTTAAACGAGGCTGAAGCAGTGAAACTATCAGACATTGATCTTCCTTGCTTCTATTAATATTTTCATTTTCAAATATATTAACTGTTTCATTTACATATTGGATTGATTTATAAAAAAAACAGGATAATTTGCCTCATCATGCTGTTTATTGCCATGTAATATTTCATAGGCCAAATACATGCCTGTTTACTTGCAACGATAAAGTCTGACAATGTGACAGTTATGAAAATGTTGTAGTATGACATCTGCAGCAAACAATTAAATTCAATTTGAAGAAGGAAAATTAAATACATATATATATATATATATATATATATATATACATACAGTATATAATATTTTTTTTAAATAATATTCCTCCACAAATCCCATTCCCTTATCAGAAATGTGCACTGACTAAAAAACATCTGTATAATAATAACCAGTGTAAGTGTATTTGCGTTTCATAGAGTCCCTCCCCTGCAGATGTTGTTTCTCTGGAAACAATACGCAGCTCACAGTGATCTACTGCATACTGCATTGTTGTGGGCGGGTACAGATCACACATCTCTCTATGTATGTGGGAATGCATTTGGTTTCGTCTACTGTGTGTGTGTGTGTGTGTGTGTGTGTGTGTGTGTGTGTGTGCGTGCGTGCGTGCGTGTGTGCGTGCACGCGCAATACTTTCATCTCTTTCTGTAAACCTTGCATTTGTTGTCCACTCAGAAGTTAAATAACTAAAATTTAGATAAGCATTATGTTCCTGGCGCCCATGTGATTAATTCACAACATTCACATATTGTACACTCAGAAGCTCTTGAATCAAATGGCGGAGATAGTGATAATTGTCTTACATGCTGCTTCCTGTCTTCTAACGATCAATTTCTCCTCTTGGCTAAATTAATTTCCATATGGCGGCCCTCTGGAGGTCTTCTCTGCCCCTACTCTCCTGCCACCACCATCATCTCCTTTCTCTGGGTCCCCCACCACAAAGCACTTAGCACCCACAAAGCCGTCCTCACTCTCAATTTCCAGTATCCCTTTGAATGGTTCGTCTGCTTTGTCAGCCAGTGAGTTGTATCAGGGTTGCCTGCCGAGGTAATATTTTGTGGCCTTCGTCTGTTATCTTGTTTTGTAATTTAAGATTGGATTTTATAGAGACAGTGGCTTTGTTCAGAGTTATTAAATCAGCTTCTTTTTCCAGGTGACAGACAGCCAACCCCTCCACAGTTCTCTTTTCTGGTCCAACCTCTGCTAGGCACATTTGCTCACACACACACACGCACACAATTGTTATTACGTCATTTTCATATGGCCTTTCCTTTGTCATCTGAGCTTAGGGAACTCACTGAGATATGGCTGTTGTTATTATTACATGACAAACTGAACAAAGCCTTATCAGACAGCGTAAATAAGAAATAACACGAGTGCCAATCCTACAGCATTGCACATGAGGTAGCCCCGTGCAATGCTGTAGGATGTATATAGCCTCATGTGTAGCTTTATACAGCTCATATTAGAACCCAGAGTTAACCTGCAACTGGCCCAGTCAAATGCATGGCCTTCAAAAGCCTCATTTTGCTTCAGATAAATCTGAGTTTTATGACAGTGAAAGAGCTGTGTTGAATGGGCTCTGAGGGACCTGATCAGTGTGGCATTAAATCACACTAACTTGAACAACAGCCAGCCAATATGTAGTATACTACTGTAGGAGCAAGGACCTCTTCAAATGTGTAGAGCTATGGAGACTACCGACATTTTCCTATATTTATGTTATTTGGACCTGTAAAGAGACTTCAAGGCCGAATGATCGTATCCTGAATGTGAGGAGTCTTTTCAACGGTTAGGGTTTCATATTGATTATAGTTTTATTTCTGCCTGGAAATATAAAATACATTGAAATGACTGTCACTGGTATGATGTATAATAAGTATTACTCAAGTTTTCTTTCTTCCTTCCTTTTCTTCTCTCTTTTCATCGCACAGTTCCATTCACATGGCACACAGACGCAGTTTGCATACCGTGTTGTTTTGGTACCCTCATAAATGAAACACTCTACTGGACTGATGTGCGGACATAATTCTACAGTGTGGTTATCAGATAGATAGGTGTAACCAGACCCAATATTCCCTTTGTGAATACGGTCTGGCAACGTTGTATAACTAAAATGTAGATAGGCATTATGTTCCTGGCGCCCATGTGATTAATTCACAACATTCACATATTGTACACTCAGAAGCTCTTGAATCAAATGGCGGAGATAGTGATAATTGTCTTACATGCTGCTTCCTGTCTTCTAACGATCAATTTCTCCTCTTGGCTAAATTAATTTCCATACGGCAACGCTCCATTGGGAAGTGTTAACAGTTGTTGCCTCCATACTGGGCGTAGACCTCTGGTACATTTTGAAACTATTGAACAGCGTTGAACCAATCGGCGTTGAACCAATCAACGTTGCTACAACGGTTTTGATCGCATCATCTAGCTCTACTACTGTTTTGAAACATGCTTGACTTAAACATCATCTCACCAACCCACCGTAGGTTGGCTGAGAAAACGTTAATGTGAACAGGGTATCCTGAATGTAATCTCAGCAAAAAAGAATTGAGCCAAGAGCAATAGTAGGGCAGAGCCAGGCTACCAAAATAGAAACAGAAACAGAAATAAAAATATTAAAGGGTGATACTGGTGTAACTGAAGTATAGAATCATCAGCTGTCAGTCTCACGCAATAATTCACAGTGTCTTTTAGTTAGCAGATATTCTGCAGAGCTTCCTGATTTGCTAATCACCATCCTTCTGGTTAGAAGAGAGAGCAACGGAAGTTCTAAATGATCAACGGTCACATAGTTCATGAAGATGCAAACACTGTTCCAGGAGGTGCTTGGTGGGCAGTTTGAATCAATAAATACAGATACATAACTGCACTTTTTGGAAATTAATAGTCAATACATTCATTCGCATCAATTTACATTTACAATAGAAATATGGTGGTTTTAGTAATTGCGGCTAACTTCCGGTAACTGTTATGAGGTTTCACGATCCACAGTTGCTGTGAAAAAAAAGTTGACGCAACTCTCTCTTTACATGACTCTGGAGAAGACAGGCCATTTAGAGATTTCTGAATGGAGCTCTATGAGAGAAGTACCACAGATATAATATATGACGTCTGCCATTTTGATGCAGTTTACTATACACCTAAGGATGCATGCACTTCTTTAATGGCATCTTCCCCTCCCATCTTTATGGCTGCAGAGCTTCCTGATTCGCTAATCACCCACCCTGCTGGTTGGACCCATTCATCATGAGCTGATGGAGGAGATACTGGAGTCTAGCTGGGATGAAATGGAAACCTGTGCATGCCGTCTCTCAAGGTCAGCCTACTGCAAAAACATGTACTAGCTACAGTATGAAAGGATAATGAATTCCCTTATGCTCGCCTTTAACCTCTAATCCCGTGCAGCTCTGTTAGACCAGTCTGACGTCCACATTGTGCTCAGATAACCAGAAAATGGTAAACTATTAGATAACTGGACATAGTGTTGTTATCATTGGCTGGTGCACCTTATACTGGGAAGATATGCTTGGTTTGTGGTGTGAATGTTAGAACAGTCCCTTAGCTAAAAGTCAATGCATGCTGCTGTTATGGGCAAAGTCCTTATAGGCTAGTCTCGCCACTCTGCAGCCGTCTTTTAACTTCCGGACATTTATTTAAAAAATACTGGCATTAATAGGGAGAGAGCCATAACCGCCAATTCTCGGTGGCATGTCTCCTCTATATAATGTCTCTGATATGGGTTTCTTATTCATTATTATGAATAATAACCCTATTTGGCTGTTGGTATACCTTTATACACAGTAGAATTTGTCAGTTGGTTTCTGACTGCAGTGTGATATTCTGGAACCTGAGTTTTGTATTTTGTTCTCTAAAGCTGGAATAAAGAGAGCAGCATTAACCAATACCATTTTATTGAAATGTAGAATCTTTGATCCTCCTCTCCAGTGTATGTTTTCCCCCTCAGGTTCATATTATGCCTCAGAGAAGCAGCCTTTTGTTCAATTTAGAAAATCCATCACCTAGCGAAAAGACCCCTGCCACGCCATAGTATGAGCTCCATCAAATACCCCAGATGTTTCAGATTCACGTTTTGTTGTAGGCATATCTATTATCTCTTAATTTCCCCATCTCTGTTCCATTATACAAAAAATTAAATTATCCACCTGGGACCACATTACCTTGCAGGCAAACATCTCGAACAATCATGATGTACTTTTGGGGGGATTTCAGTCTCTTACATTCACAATCAGTCATTTATTTTCCTTCTGTTCTGTCAAGGTAATGTTTAATATTATGTAATATGATTAGACACTTACTGTTTATAATGTACCTGTATTTTTGGGGATTATGGGACTTCCATGTGGACAGTTGCTATATTTGTGATTGCTCCTCCAATATATTAGAGACTTACTGTAAGTGCAGAGTGCTACAGGGAACTAGTTCTTCTGACTGTGATTTGTTTTATACAGTACACCTTTTTAAATCAATGTATCTTTATATTGGATATTTTCAAGAAACTAAGTTATGAAAACGTCCCAAGATATCCATCGTTTTCATTATATTTACAATTATCTAGAACCATCTTTATAAGATGAAATCCGGAGGGCCAAAAGAGGTCCACACAGCAATATCAACATCATATTATTGAAAACAATAAATGCTTCTTTTTATTACCCATCCTATTCATCACAATAAGATCAAAACAACTAAGTTAAAAGGCATTTCCAACCTGCCTTTTCAAACATTATGGGAATCAAAATAGTGTGGACCAAGTTGTTGAAGTGGAGATTTAAAAAAAAGAAAATGGATTACTTTAAATTGCCGCTGATTGTAAATCAGCAACTGATTGCTTTCCATTAAGATAAATTATAATCATAATGTTTTATTTTTGAGCGGTCATTCTTCTTTTGTTCCCTCACAGTTACATTAATAACAGCGTTTTGATCTGACCACTCATTTTAATGAAACCAAGACACTTGCGAATAGAAGCTTTCATCCAAGAATTTTCTGATGTAGACAAAGTAAAAGTATTGTCAAGAAAACCATTATGCTCATACAAATCAAAAAAATTTGACAAAAAATTTACGTCAAACCCACAATTGACATCATGCCTTAATTCCTTGTGTGAATGACTTGTTATTACGTTTCATGAATAAAAGTGGTAAATCTAACCTTGCAACAAGGAGGCCTGCTGGCACAGGCCACATGAAACCGAACCTTAATTAATGGGCAGGCGGTAATCTAAACCCCTGAATCCCAATGTACGTGTAAAACATCCCTGTTCTTATCTTCTGAGGAGGTGAGATTGGGGAATCAACAAAGAGACAGTGAAGATCTAGCAAGATGGAAGCCCGGTGTGTCCGTCACTTTGAAACAATACATGTAATGTGATGAGAGGATCTTGACAAAATCTAAATGGAAAAGTCTAGGGTAAAAAGAAGGAGTTGGTGGAGGCAGTCACCACAGTTTGGAGTTCACACCTCTGTGAATCGACACAGGCTGATAGATGCTGCTGGGGGTCGACAGCACTGGCACAAAGCTAAATCACACGGAGGGGCAGTGCTCAGTGGAAAAATAAATAAATGTGATTTGTGCATGCGTGTGTGTGTGCGTGTGTGTGAATAAAAAACTCAAACTCAACCTCGACAAAACCGAACTACTCCACCTCCCGGCAAAGGACAGTCCTCAAGTGGACCTATCCATCACCCTTGAAAACACAGTGGTATCCTCATCCCCTACCGTAAAGAGTCTCGGAGTCATCCTAGACAA
>JAODUH010017553.1:0-21223 GCA_027564835.1 Typhlichthys subterraneus | reverse complement strand
TTTTTCTCTCTCTCGCTAGATAGATAGATGTCTGTCTGTCTGCCTGCCTGTCTGTCTGCCTCCCTGCCTGCCTGTCTATTCTCTCGCTCTCCCTATGTTGTCCTATCATCTCTCTTCTCGCGCTCTCTGTGGAATGGCTCCGTGTCCCCAAAATAGCCCACCACAGATGTTGAGGGGAACTGTGACCCTCATTCCACACACAGTTCTGTAACGGGGCCAGATAACATTTTTATTCATTTATTTTTATTCTCAGGCTTGTTACTGTGCACACCCAAAGTTGACAAGGCCAGGCTAAAGAAGGCAAATGCTTGTTGAATTAATGTGCCTTTGTGTGGTGGCCTAAAACGATGATACTTATGTCTAGACATTCTGTCCTGGAGAACAGGGTTTACTTCCAAAATCCAATTCACATGCTTAATGTTTACAGCTAGTCAGCTACAGTCTAATACTTCTAAACAGAGCATTTAGTGTCAGAAAGCTGTTGTGTGTAAGATGACATTCACATGGTTCTCTCTCGATTGTCCATGGGAGATTGAGACCTTGATAGTCACCAGATCCTCTTGAAGGTCACGGCAATCACCGCTTCAATCAATCAGACTCCTAAGTGCTCTAAAACCCCTTCTGAAGAGGCTCTGGGTGATCAATGAGGCCCCGTCCTGGGAGAAGATTCCTCGACTGAGCAAATGGCACAGGTGTCCTTGGAACTGTTTGGAGAAGACCAGCCACTGTTTGGACTCTCTCAACGTCCGCATTTGCTAGGACAATGAAGGCCACTTTGTTCTACGTGCACTTTTCTCTAGGCCTGGGGCTTTTTAATGTGTACTCGTGATGGGGGGCAACTGTTACAGACGTGTGGGGAATATTTTCTTTTTGGTTTCTTTTTTACTTATTATTTTTGACGTCCTTGAGCTTGCGGTAGCTTACAGTTCGGTGACATGGCCCATGTTTGCTTTCTCCCGCAGACATCATAACAAGATTCGTAGTATCGACGGCAGACGTACAGGAGAGCTGGTGTCCACGGAAACCCTAGACCTAAGCAACAATGACATCGCAGAGCTACGAGGCTACAGTTTCCCCAAAGGCCTCAAAATTAAAGACTTGTAAGTGTACATCAAGTAAATGGTATTGGTCGATCTGCAACCAGGATACAGTGTATTATACACGTATATGTTATTTAAATGTGTGTGTGTGTATATGTGTGTATATATATATATATATATATATATATATGTGTGTGTGTGTGTGTATATGTGTATGTGTGTGTGTATATATATATATATGTATGTATGTATGTGTGTGTATATATGTGTGTGTGTGCATATGTATATGTGTATATATATGTGTATATATGTGTGTGTGTTTATATGTATGTATGTGCATATATGTGTATGTGTGTATATATATATATATATGTATGTATGTATGTATGTGTGTGTATATATGTGTGTGTGTGCATATGTATATGTGTGTGTATATATACGTGTGTGTGTGTATATATATATGTGTATGTATGTATATGGCCAGTTTCACAGACATGGATTAATATAGTGTATATCTTAAAAGTGTTTAGTCTAGGACTAGGCTTAATCCATGGCCTTTCAAATATTCCATTCTAATGTGCTCTGATTAGAGATCTCCATGTGCCGTGTGTGTGTTTTCCAGGTACCTCAGCAGTAACAAGATCAACGTGCTGGAGCTCGGGGCTCTGGACAACCTGCAGTCATCGTTGCAGGTTCTCCGACTGAGCCGGAACCGCATCACTCAGATCCCTGTGAAGGCGTTTCAGCTGTTGAAGCTCACGCAGCTGTGAGTGTGTCTTTGTATTACTATCAAGTGTCGACCGCCAAGCTACAGTCATGGGTGTGGTTGCCGTTTGCTGGGTGGGCCCTCTTAGGACGTCACACTGAAACAAAACGGTGTCCAACCCCTCTCCTGTTATTAAGAGCACTGCTCTCCTGCTTACTGGTTAATGAGCCATGAGCCCAAGTGAATTGGACATGTTTAAATGTGGAGTTAGCGATTGTAAGATAGTAAACCTTTCCGTCAAATTCAGCACATGATCTCCTCATGGTTCGTGCCCGTGTTGTTGGTGCTGAGATAACAAACGAAGGTAAACCGCTAACCCTAGCTGGGTCCCCACACAGTCCTGGCTCTGTATTTACAAACTCAAAATGGTGCAGACTCCTTCAGTCTTGACCTTTTGAACCCAGTGAGTGTGAGCTGTGGGTAAAACACTCCCCATTCTCCCAACATGTAGCCTTCTTCCACGTCCCCAAAGTGGGCTGGCTCCTCTGCAGAACCACGGCCCATTATGCTCTTCCCATTCCCCTTCAGCGGTGCAGGCAGACCCAACCATCGCTCAACACCTGCATTCAGGGGGTGACAAAGGGACACATGTAATGGGAATCTCCCTCATTGTGGCTCCAGCGGTTTCCCCAGGTGCCTATTGTCAGCCAGGTGGCCCAACGACACTGTATCTGCACACGCTAGCGGCCATACAAACCGCACAACAAAAGACCGGGGGTATGGATGTTTATGCTTAACGGGCGCTAACGAGAGCTAATGCACTCCCTCACACACCAGGTGTGTGAATTCAGTCCCGCGCAGTGAGTAGGCGGTGACTGCCGTTTCTCACATCTCACGCCACTCTGCCTCCTTTTTCTTTCACCAGGCCCGTCCGAGGCAGGTTACGAATGCTCTCTGGTGTACTCTGTGTGTGTGTACAAGCCCGCTGCACATCTGCCATCTGCGTTTGCTCTAGCTGCTGATCTGTCTGCTACCCAGTGTTGTTGTGGAGGTGATGGCAAGGTCACAGGTTGACCCTTGTTTGTAAGACCCCTTGGGCCCACAGCAGTGTCGCCTGTGTACAGGTGGAATGGATGAAGCTGAGGAATGTTTGTTATTCCCTGGGTTTGACTTTGGTGTAACAAATAAACTTTTGCATGAGAGCGTCGCATTCCACTGATTCAGTGATACTTTTTTTTTTTCTTCAGCCTCAATACGGAAGTGTGATTGGGCACGTGGTTTATTCTGTGCTGTTATTTGCTGCTAAATATTGTTGATGTTTGTTTGTCCGTCCCTTCCAGTGAGCTGAACAGGAACCGCATTCGTCAGGTGGAGGGCTTGACATTCCGTGGTCTGCCGAACCTGGAGGTCCTCAAGCTGCATAGGAATAATATCAGCAAGCTGACGGACGGGGCCTTCTATGACCTGGCCAAGATGAAAGTCCTGTACGTACAGCACACAGTCTTCTTTGCATGACATCCGACACAGTTGATCTATCTATCGGGGATTGGTTGTGATTGGTTGATTGTAAGATGCCCTCAAATAAGTAATAAAAACGGAATTCATTCCTCCGAGTTTTTTTTTTTTACGAAATGGAGTAAAATAAAGTCTTCCTTGGGTCAAAGATGAACGAATTCCCTTAGTGTTTAAAAAATAAAAGTTCTTGTTCTCGGCATGTATAATAACAAACCAAATTACCTCGCTGTGATCCTAATAATAACACACATTCCCTCATCCGGGCCCGTGCAGCCACTTGGACCACAACAGCCTGGAGGAGGTGAACAGCGGCTCCCTGTATGGCCTGAGCTCCCTGCAGCAGCTCTACCTCGCCAACAACTCCATAGGCCACATAAACGGCGACGGCTGGAAGTTCTGCCAGAAGCTGAGGGAACTGTGAGTACCGGCGATCCGAGTGTGCCAAGTGCGGTCGTCGCCGCTGACACACCCCGATAACGCCACGATCTGTCAGCAGATCAGTGTGCTGAAAAACCTGCCAAACATGGAGGAGGTGGATAGGGAGGAAGGGGGGGGGGGCGTCGAACTCCCATAGATAAGGGAGTTTAGGTGGAGTCCCATATCATCCGTTTTTTGTGTGTGCCCATGTTAAACGTTGTGTGCAGATTTGCACTTGTATTTATTTCTGCTTGTCTTACATAAGACCCCAGGGCATTCTCTTGTTCAGAAGCCTGAGAAGGCAACCCTCGCGTATCTCCACCCATATCATGCGGAGTTAAATGACGCCGTACTTTAACACTCAATACGCTACGCTATTCTCAGGATAAGCCTGTTTATCCCATAATTAGAGCTGGGCTTGACAGTACTTAAGCCGTCTGACAAGAGTTTTTGTGTTCAGGTCGGAGGCGTTGGGGTTTGGCAAACCACTGCGTAATCCTCTGCTGGTTGTGTTGTGATAATTGTGCCCAATGATCCTCTGCTGCAGCCTTTGTCTAACCAATGAGGATGCAGTATCCGCTGAGTCACTTGACACGTTTGCCACTTCGGCGCTGCTTTAAACCCGCTAAGCGTCGCGCTAGGCGGGTGTTTTGCTTTTCTCTTGATTCCTGTGTACACATCCCATGTATGAAGTCCGTGTATAAAAGAATGCTTCTCTTTCTATTAGTGCATCCTCTTTCCTTAAACTCTGTGCCAGGCAGTGCTTATGTGATTTTATTATATAACTGTCATCATGACTCCCTTTGGAGTCATTATGAGCAGCTGGTTATTACATTCCATATGGACTAGGCTGGACTGGCCATCGACTTGCAGAATCTCTATACACATGACCGGTCAAGCAGGCCAGAGGAGAGGGCCGTAATAACTGTAGCAGCTCATCAGCCCACCCATGTTAGGGCGACTCGCTGGCGAACGTCTCCTGTAATGTACTTAACGGATGGTCAACTGTAGTAGTGTTTTCTGTCGCTAAGGGCCTTTATTTCGTTTTATTTTATTGTGTTATTATTATGTTGACGATGAAATTGTAAATCCGTTTGAGGTGCTGTTCAAAAACGTAAACATCCCCTTTGACCATTGCAGACCACATATTTAAAAAATATTGTATTGTTTAAAACCTTTCAGAAGCTATCTGAAACTAGTTGCAGAATCCTTGGCAGGAAGAGTGACACTGGCCACATATTCTCCAGAGGTTTACCGCATGCTCAAGAAGGCTTGTAAACGGAGGTTGTTAATATAGGATGTGAAATGAGTTTTTCTTTAAACTATTAGGCTCTCTTTGTAGCCCGGAGGGCCTGCTAAGCCCATTCTGTTAACATCTTGTGGTGAAGTTCTAACAGAGCCCATGGAAAAACACATTGGCGAGTGGCAAAGTAGACAGAATCTGCCCCGAATGCGCTCCATAATGAGTCTCATGTTAGCTCAGTTTTCTGCCAATCTGTCAGTCCCTTCCAAACCTCACACAGTATCTCTCTCTCTTTCTCTCTCCTCCCTGTCCCTCATTTCTCCCTGTCTCCGTCTGACTCGGTGCTGTCTCTCGCCTCTCTCCAGGAATCTGTCGTACAACAACTTGACCCGTCTAGACGAGGGCAGCCTGGCCGTGCTGGGAGACCTGCAGACCCTCCGTCTGGGCCACAACTCCATCAGCCACATCAGCGAGGGAGCCTTCAGGGGCCTCAAGGCCCTGCGTGTCCTGTAAGTATGAGTGCACCCCCTCCTTAGCAGTGAAAGTTGAGGGGCTTAATGCTGGTTTATAGGGCTGTCCAAAAACCATGGATATGGAAAAAAATATTTTTTTAATTAAGCACAAACAAAATATACATGAGAAAATATACAACATGAAGGATATAACTCAATTATTGCTACAATGTTCATTAACAGGTTTCATTTAGTTAAGTAAAAACTGTTTCAGTAACTTATGTATCGTATCGCAATATGTATCGTATCGTGATAAATATTGTATCGTATTGTGAGGTCCTTACCAATAACCTGCATTACTGGTTTTGCTCATGGGATATCGGACAGAGGCATTCTATAGCCGCGCAGGGCTCTTTTCTGAAAGCAGGGTTGTCTACGCTTTGATGTCATTTGCATTAATGTCTATTCAAGGCTGTCCTTTATTTTCTTTTTCTACCATGGCGTGCCTTGCATGTGTTATATTTGTCATGGGTTCTGTGGGAACATTTTCTTTTTAATTATCATTCTTTTCTCTCTTCGTGCCTTTGTTATTTCTTTTTCCCCTCCTTTCTGGTTGTTGATTCCCAACAAACTGGGATGCATATGTGTGGCGTCCTTTCACTCCCAGGAGAACCATTCAGCTTTATTCCCCCTATTTTTTTCTCCATCTCTCTTCCTTTATTGTTGTTCCTTGAAAGGTTCCTGTTCCCCCCCCATGTTCCAACCTTTCCACAAAAAGCCCTAGCAGGCCTGTTGAAAGGAGAAGAGGAGGCAAACGACACAGAAGGCAAACAGAAAGGCAGGGGCTTGTTGATACCTAACCAGAGGTCTGGTTGGCTGCCCCTCTCAGGCCGTGAGAGAGCCAGAGAAAAGAGTTGTGTCAGTGCTCGCTGGACGAGCCCTTTCTCACAGTGGGGTGACAAGCCAAGGCCCGTACAGGCCTTTCTTTGCTCACACGCTGGCCGCTAGCTTTACTAGCTACAGAGAAGGCAGGAAGGGGGTGGGGGCGGAGGGACTCGGGGCTCAAGGCTCGGCTCAGCCTGTGAGGAGAGAGGCTCTCCATTGGCCTCTCTCTCCCCCCCCCCCCGTTTCCTCATTTACCTCAAGGCTTTGTTTCCTTTCGTCCGTCCCTCTTTCAAGCAGCACGGAGTGCCTCCATTTTTCTACTCCCATTCTCCTCAGGACATCCTTCCATCTCATGAGATTTCTCGTGCGCGCACACACACACACACACAAACTCCACGTTTTTCTTTTCTCTCCCCCCTCTCTCTCTCTGTCTGTCTGTCTGTCTGTCTGTCTCTCTGTTTCGGTCTCCCAGTGTCCGTTCAGGCACGGATAATGTCATCAATGGAGGGAAGAACGGGGCCCAGCCCGGGTCCTGACAGGAAGCCGGGGGGCAGCTTTATTTGGGCCTGCGCTGCTGGCCTCGCTGGCGTTGGGGCTGGAGGCTACACTGGGGTGTGAAAGATCCGCGTCGGCCAGCTCTGCCCTCTTAACTCAGCCTTTCTAATTCCACTGCACTACTGCTGATGCCCCTACAACAATGCTGCAGCCATTGAGGTCCACCCAACCAGAAAGAGGAAAGAGTAGGAAATTGGCAGTCCCAGTCCAGTCCAGACCAGATGGAGCACCAGAGGGGGACAAGAGAAGGATGGGACAGGGGGGGGGTTTGAGTTTGTGTGGGTGACCATCTTAACTCTACGCTCTTTACCAAGTTTGAAAGCAAGTCCTTTAAGGGCTCAGAAGACAGTGTTCACCAGAGCGACAACGCTCAGTCCTTTGTCTCTGCGTTCCATAGTTTGAGTTTTTCTTGGTGATTAGCGTATTCGTGGGGAGGGGGGTGGTCTTTTTTTTTTTTTTTTTTCTCTCTCCCCTGCTCGTAGCAATGACTTCAGCCCGGTGGGGATGAAGCACATTCAACAAGTGTCTAAGAACCCTCCGTCTGCGCGGTGTAAAGGCTTTCTCCCGCCCCCACCCCCTCATTCTCTTTTTCCCGAGCTTTGAGTGTGTACTTAGGCTCCGGCCGGCCGTGTCTAAGCTCTGTCTCTAACCTCATTAGGAGGGCTCTGGGCTTGGGCTTCTGCCCGATTGTACCTGCCACCGTTGGACGTGCAGACCCAACTGTCTGGCTCCCACGGGGGGGCACAGTGCCCCTCGCCAAACACTCCACGCCATCATGAATTATACATGTGTTTTGCCTGCGTCGGATTTGTGTCGCTACGCACACGCATTCAAACGCACTCACGCACACATGCATACATGCACGCACGCACGAGCGTGTCCCCCCTCAAACCCTCAAAAGGACAGAATGCGCTAAGTTGGCAAAGGAGAGGAGAGGGGCTTCTCTCAAAGGCCAGGTGCAGTTGGGCGGGACCAGTGACTTTAAGAGCGGCGTTAGCCTTGACTGCGACCAAACGCTAGCGCTAGCAACGAGAGCCTGATTCCTCCCCTCCTCCCTTCCCTACACGCTCCTCCCCCTCTAACCCCCTCTAACCCCCCTCTTTTCTCTGGGTCTCCGCAGGGAGCTGGACCACAACGACATCTCAGGCACAATAGAGGACACCAACGGGGCCTTCTCCGGACTGGACAGCCTCAACAAGTTGTGAGTGTACAACCCCCTTCCCCCCCTTTCCTGTTTTCCCCTCTCTCACTCAATCAACATTTCCAATTCCTCGTGCCGCTTGTTCTGGAAAGATCTGCGCTGTTCTTCTCTTACACATCACACAGACCATCAGCTTAAATGGAAGCAGGTTGTCCCCTTCCCCAACCCCAGCCCCCCCCCCTTTCTCCTGCATCCAGAAACCTTCCCCATCCATATCACGTCCCATTCTCCGTTGGCAGTGAAGCCGAGCCCAGGTCCAGATTTAGGACCCCTCCCGAGTCAGCAGAGTTGAATCAATAGCCTGGAAGGATAGAACGGTGTTAAAGGTTTTCCATGACAATATCAGGTCTGTTTATTTACGCTCATCAGTATGCGGAGGACCCGTACCGTTTATTTCTTTCCCTCCAGCCCTGAATCTGGTTCTCATCTTCACCCATTGTGTTGTCTTATTGTAGCAGTGGCCAAGATGGCTCTGCAGAGCTGCTCTCGAGGGGAGGGACAACGTCCCGTGAATCATTTATTTTATCTCGTTTTTTTTTCTTTTTAACGACCGTTCGTAGTTTGACTTTCTCTGCGCTTATAAAAAAAAGTTCAAACGTTATTGAGCTGAGAAACGAGAGCGAACAAACCCAGTCCTCTGGCGCTGGGCTCGACGCCGTACGCTGTCGGGGCCTAGGGCCGGGAGAAGACGGCGTCCAGCCAAGACGCTTCCCAGCGTGAGCGCCGCAGAATGGGAGTGAGGGGACCGGGGGGAGGGGGGGGGGCTATTAGGCTGGCAGGAGACCAAACCCCGTCAGGCCTGGGTCTATTCCTCCTCTGTGCCCACGCTCTCCTCCCCTCCTCCCTGCCTTGTTGTTAGGAACTGCAAGGGGGTTAAATTGGGGGTGGCACTGGTCGTCACATCAAACGCCTCTTCTGACCCTGCCCCCTTTGTCCCAGCGTCGGCGGAAGCAGGCCGAGAGAGAGAGAGAGAGAGAGAGAGAGAGAGAGGCCAACCAAGCCATGGGAAATAGCATTTCAGATCGACAAGTCTAAATCGGAAGGGGGCTGGCTTCAAAGTGCCCCCCCACACACCCACCCAACACCGTGCTCCACTCTTACTCAACAGAGGTTTGAGAATACCCCTAGAAATGAGGCATTGGCTAGGGCAATGTTAACCACCACTCCTGGCATATCTGACCATGGGCCTCGTCTTCAGACAGAGCAACGTTAGCAACGTTAGCAACACAACAGCGTCAGGAGACAGGAGTCATAGGAGAAGCTAATGTTTTGTGTGTTCAGCTGGATGATAAATGTAGGTCTATTGTTATTGGTTAGGAGGAATCTAATTTCACGGTGGTGGGAGAAAATGGATACCATCAAAAATGAATGGCGGAGACCACAATGTCATTTAATGGCTAAATTGTAAATGACAGTGAGTGGGAGGTGGATGTCGAGGACGAGAACAAACGCTATGCGTCGCTACCATAGTAGGGGGCTCACCTTTCTGTGACTCGGCTGTTGCCTTTTCTAGGAGTGAGTCAGATTAGGACCCTCAACCTTGCCCCGACGTCCGCGTGTGCACAACGTGTCCTTACATGTTGTGCTGTTCCCATTGGTGTGAAGGAACTTGCTGTTCCCATGGCAGTGCCCCACCACACACACACACACACGCACACACACACACACACACCTCCACCCTGTCATCGCTATTAAATTCTAATGAATATAAAAGCAGTCTTTGAAGAGCAGACATCCCCCACCCCCCACCCCCACAATCCCCCCATCCTAGCTAATCTCCGCACAGTTCGGATTTCCAATACCTCAATCCCCTCGCTCTTATCAGATTCAGCCTGCTAATTTTGCCCCCCCGCCACTCAATTTCACTCTCTTTTGCTGTCTCTCTCTCTCTCTCTCACACACTCACTCTCACACGCTCACACGCTCACACACACTGTATACCAACCTAACACCGCCCTCTATGTTGGGAAACGACAGGTCTCTGTTTGGAAACAAGATCAAGTCGGTGGCCAAGAAAGCCTTCGCTGGCCTGGAGACCCTGGAGCACCTGTGAGTATCCCACAATTCTCAGCGACCCCTCCTGCCCCCCTCTGTAAGAGAGAGAGAAGTAGCTGGCTGATGAGAGGGGGGGCTGCTAGCAATTTAATAGCGTCTTTGTAAAAGGAGAAGAAGGGGTTGAAGAAGGGGTTGTGTTTTTTTCCTCTTTGTGAGCTGAGTCCAGCTGCTCTCCCACTCATTAGCCTAGCACACTCAACTTTGGCCTTTTTCCCTGCCTCAGCACAGGAACATAGTTACTGAGCACATGGTCAGTTTCGTAGAAGAAATGGAATTCCTGTAAGCTGTTTCACAGGCCTCGGTGGTCCATGGGGGGGGGGGGGGTGGTGGTGCTGTGTGTGTCTGTGTGTCTGTCCTGAAGGTTTTCACATAACCCTTGGTCTTTCCACAATGTTTAGAAGTGAGAATAGGTAAAGTGTTTCTTTTTGTGTGTGTGACGTACAGCTGACTGTCTTCGTATCCCGACAGGAACCTGGGAGAGAATGCGATTCGCTCCATCCAGCTTGAGGCCTTCAGTAAGATGAGGAACCTCAAAACCCTGTGAGTCTCCCTCTCGCACGCACGCACGCAGACAGAAAAAAGAGTACATCAATTTTGTGCGTACACGCATCTTGCCAGACCTTGCAACAGAAGTGCAGATTGAAACACATACTGCCGTAGTTCTTTTGGCAGCCCCACACACTCTCCCTGTGTGCAGACATGTGTATTTAGTTACACACACGCACTTGCTCGGTGGAAACTGCAATTCTCTGACGATATTGGAGGGATGTCACACACACATCTGCACAACACTGTGGGGGGGCTAAAACAAAGGCAGAAATACCTTTTTTTTTTTTTAAAGGTGATTTTATTGTCACGTACACATACATGTAGTGAAATTAGTTCACTTCCTTATCTCTCTCCTCCTCTTCTCTCCAGTCCTATCCACAGTGACAGTTTCCTGTGCGACTGCCAGCTCCAGTGGCTTCCTGGGTGGCTGGTCACTTGTGGGCTGCAGACCGGCGTCAATGCCACCTGCGCCCACCCCGAGAACCTGAAAGGCACCAGCATATTTCAGGCGCCATCGCAGAGCTTTGTGTGTGGTGGGTAGCGTTGCGTGTGCGTGTGTGTGCGTGTGTGTGCGTGTGTGTGTTTTTCTCCACTGGTGAAGCACAGCCGGGCCACATCATCAGACTTGGACTATGCAGTTCTTTACATTCAAAACACACATTTGTTTGCTGTTTTTGTCTGGTTTCTATCTGTCTGGTTGTTTTTATTCCGTCGTGACTCCCTCCCTCCCTCTCTCTCTCCCTCCAGATGACCTCCCCAAGCCCCAGATCACGGTGCACCCTGAAACCACGGTGACGGTGGTGGGCAGCGACGTGCACCTCACGTGCACGGCAGCCAGCAGCAGCTCGTCGCCCATGACCTTCGCCTGGCGCAAGGACCAGGAGCTGCTGCGCAGCGCCGAGACTGTGAACTATGCACACGTGCGCACCCACCAGCAGGGGGCCCCGTCGGAGGCCCCGGGCGGTGGAGGCGTGATGGAGTACACCACCATCTTGCACCTGCGGCGCGTCAATTTTAACGACGAGGGCCGCTACCAGTGCATCATCACCAACCACTTTGGCTCCTCCTACTCCGGCAAGGCCCGCCTCACCGTCAACGGTAGGGTCCTGTTGTCCGGGAAACGGTTGTCAGTGGAGCTGTAAATGTTTTTGTTGTTGTTTTACTTTCGGTCTTGGTCTAACAATACATACTGTATGTATATATACAGTAAATGCTAGTTTTGAAACACTTACAAGATTACAAGAGCTAGGCCACAAGAGTCTGTCCTTACATGAGTTATGACGTTAAGGTGTTTCCTGCTATATAATGTTTTTTTTCCGAGTGTCACAACAAGTTTAAATGAGATCGGTGAGCCCTACTGAGTTCCATCCCGGCTCAAAACAAAGTCTTCTCTTTTTCACTCGGCCCCTATGTCTCTCTGCGGATGAAACTCGGAACCAGTTGATTTAGATGCATGTCCGTGCTGACGGGGACCGTCTCGTCCACGCTCTGTCACACGCCCTGTCGCTATCCTGCAGACTGAGTAATTAGCTAGAGCTCGGTTCCCAGCCCAGCTGGACGTCGGACCTGATATCTAGCTTCCGTTGTTATTTTCAATGGAGCAGTGTGACCAGTTCATTCTCTGTGCTTTTATTCATAGGCTGCTCTTGATCATACACTAGAGGGGTAATGGAAAGAGAACATTAAAGAGGTTCTGTATGACCTTCTACCTCTAGATGTCACACTAAGCGCACTAGCAGACTCAGAACAAATGCTCTGTAGGCCACATGCACTAACATTAGCTTACAACACACACAGTGCGACATCATTCTCTGCTTAGGACACAATTACACCGCTGTATCTTTACATTGAACGTTTTTGTAGTTTGCTGCTATATTAATGTTCATAATATATTATAAACCACATCTTAACGCCCATGGCGTTCTTTACCAGACTCTTCTTCGGCTGTCTTTGTAGCGGTATGCATTTGGTGCGTTCGGTGCTGCCAAGACCAGTCTATCATACGCCTGACTGATGTGATGCATCCCTTCCCACAGTGCTGCCGTCATTTGTGAAGACCCCCAGGGACATCACCATTCGTACGGGCCACACGGCAAGGCTAGAGTGCGCGGCCAAGGGCCACCCGGCCCCCCAGATCGCCTGGCAGAAGGACGGGGGCACTGACTTCCCGGCTGCCCGTGAGCGGCGCATGCACGTCATGCCGGACGACGACGTCTTCTTCATCACGGACGTCAAGGCCGAGGACATGGGCGTGTACAGCTGCACCGCCAAGAACACGGCCGGCACCACCTCCGCCAACGCCACCCTTAGCGTGCTGGGTAAGAGAACGGGGGTTCCTGTTGTCCTCAGGGCTCCAGAAGCAGGCCAGACTGTCTGGTGGTCTTGTGGTCTAGTGGCGTCGGTGATTGCTGGAGTTGTTTAAGTGTGTGTGGCCATGGAACTATCGTGGGTCACAAGGCCTAGTCCTAGTAACTAGTCCCTGCATAGTTACCTAGGTAACTAGTAGATGTTTCATTGTAGACATAGATACAGTACATATTGTTTTAGTACAGTTGATTTTCAATGAGAATATAAATGAACTGCAGCAACTTTGTTGGTTATGGATATGACAGATGGAAGTAAAACTAAAAACATACAAAGCGCTTGCAGCATAGAATGGTGGTTACACTTAAACCAAGACTTGAAACATGTTTGGTGGAATATACAAGATAATGCACTTCTTCATAGATGAATCTTTTCTGGTATTCGGGGCCGACAAAGGCATGTTTGACTGGGGTCCAGTTTAGCACAACGTTGCTAATTTTCCCACATCCCTAAAAATGACTACTTGTAAATAGCTTGGTGCTCAGTTGGGAATCGGTCAGCCGGGGGCCTCAGAATCGCAATGCTCTATATTTTTATTTTCTCTGCATCTGTGGCCTTGCTACAGGTCAGGGGCTAAAGGTCCCGGTTGGGGTCACAGGGTGTATGGAGGGGGGGGTTACAGAAGAGTATTTGTTAGGCATTCCCACCCCCCCCCTCCCCCTCTGTGGGAGGGACCGTCATGGCTGCCTCACTGCAGGCCTCAGTGCTCATAGTTTATTGGCTATTTCACAGTGTTGCAGAAAACAAAACTGAACTGGACTCCTAAGGGACTGCCTTTGTCCATGCTGCGAGCGGTCCTGGTTTCCAATTACTACTTTGAAAAGCAGGCACACAATACATTACTATCTTCCACTGCCCATTTATTTAGACCTCAGAAAGGAACAGAAATGTCCACTATTGTATTCCGTACAGCAGCCCGGGTATACGTCTACATTATCTACTATCTCTTAAGCAAGGGTTGACGTTTGTTTATTTAACATGGTTAGATCTCTGTGGTTGGCACAAACATTTGCATTCAGCGGTTAGCATGTTTTCTTTATAGCGTGCTAATCCACCCACAAATGTAAAGAATCACAATCAGGCAATTGTGTTCCTGGGGTGAGTTGGTGTTTGGGTAATGTGATCAGAGTGACAGTGCTGCTGTCAGGGAAATAAGTGTGCGCAGGAACAGTGGTGACGTTGGTAGGAAGAGGGCATCTAAGGCAGAATATGTGTCTAGGGGCTGGGGGTGACGAGGGATAAAGAAAGCATTTTAACTGTATAGAGAGAGGCGAGACGGGTTAAGTGAGATCTCCTAATCTGCACATGCCATGTCCTGCTGTTAGGTTAGTGATCTCCCAGAGTGGGAACATTGTTCCGAAGAGAGTTCTGTCTGGATTAATTGGGGAAACAGCTCAACGGTGTTGATCAGTTGATCATGCAAATAAGGAACTGCAGCTGAGTCTTGATGTAAAAGCTGAAAAAGGCACATTTGTTTGAGGACTCTGTTAACACTTAAATGTATTCTCACTGTCAGTGATTATAAGATAATGCACTTTGTGTGAAATTCTCCTCACGGTTTACTAGATGCCCGTTCTGTGCGCGTGCTGAAAATATAATTAGGTATTTCTACATGGCCCAGGCTGTGTAAATAGGAGCACAAAGTGGCGCAGACAGTCGTTTGCTGTCGGCCCGCCTAAACCACACCCGTAGCCGTCTAGCAGCAGGCCGCCACAGCCGATTAGTCAGATCAGTTGCTACTCTGAAAAGCCAAGCGGTTCATTCTTGTTGCGACTGAACCAGACCGATTCTCGCGGCGAAATTAATGAAACTTAAGCTCGCCAGATTCAATTCACAGCGAATACGACCAGCTGGTTCATCCAGTCAATAACCCATTCCCCCCTGCCGTCCTCCAGAGACGCCCCACCTAGCCCAGGAGCTGGAGGACCGCAGCGTTGTGGTGGGTGACACGGTGGCCCTGCAGTGCAAGGCCCTGGGCAGCCCCCCGCCCCGCATCACCTGGCTCCGCAACGACCTGCCGCTGCGGCCGTCCGACCGCCACCACTTCACCCCGGGCAACCAGCTGCTGGTGATCGGCCAGGCGGCGGCGGAGGACGCGGGCCGCTACACCTGCCTGATGTCCAACACGCTGGGCACGGAGCGCGCCCACTGCACGCTGACGGTCGCCCGGCGCCGCGGGCCCTGCACGCCGCTGCCGCCCGCCGGCCCCAGCACCATCACCATCGGCATCATCGTCATCGCCGTGGTGACCAGCATCGTTTCCACCTCGCTGGTGTGGGTGTGCATCATCTACCAGACCAGGAAGAAGAGCGAGGAGTGCAGCGTCACCAACACGGGTGAGGAGAGGGAGGAGGGTAGGGAGAGAGAGAGAAATGGGGAGGGGGGAATGAGAGAGAGAGAGAGAGTGGAGGGGGGGGGGGTAACCTTAGTCTCAGCCTTTCTCAGCACTATGTCACACACAACTCGTGGTGAACATCAGATTTCATTGGCTGTTAGCATCGTCACTCACAAAGCTGTATACGTAATTCCGGCACAACGCTAGCACAGTGCTTCATTTAAAAGTGGTCCAATTCATTTCAAGTAAGCCTAGTAACCATGGCCTACTTGCCAGATTTACAAGACCTGCAAAGTTTAACATCCAACTTGGACATTGCATTATGCAGTTTGTTGTCATGCATGCATGTCAGTCAATCACAATAACTCTTGTCAAGTAGGTGGGTGTGCCCCGGACTTTACTGGCTCTGTGAGACTAGTGGAAGCCTAACTCCAACCCCCCACCTCTGTCTCCCCCAGATGAGACCACCGTGCCCCCCGATGTGCCCAGCTACCTGTCCTCACAGGGCACCCTGTCCGAGAGGCAGGACGTGTGCATCCGGGTAGAGGCCAGCAGGGGCGGAGCCCAGCCCAACGGTCACGCAGACGGCACAGGTACCGTGCGGCGCTAGCTATTAGCAGCTAGCGATTAGCTGCTAACGATTAGCTCTCGAGTGGGCTTCAGTGTGTTTTTGGACTCAGCCTTGTAGCAATGACATGGGGCAGCGCTGTCAGCACTATTCCACGTCACTCAATTGTTCTACTAGCTTAGCCACGTTGGTGATGTATTTATTTATTTACTCTTTCCTTCCTTTCCCCCTCCATCGTTGCAGGCTACAATGGTGCCGTAGTGTGTTCAGACTGTATGGAGAACGGCAATGTGTACTCCACTGGCCCAGACTACGATAGCTTCAGCCCTGCGGTGGGGCTCGAGTACCAGCAACACTCGTTCCCACACCACCAGTGCGACGCGGGCCCCCAAACCACGCAACTCTGCAATGGGAACCCCAACGGCATCGGAAGGGACATTCACGGACCTACGTTTGGGAGCAGCCAGGACACTTCGCAACAGTACTACCACGACAGAATAGGTGAGATGATACAGATTGGTTTTACATTTGGACTGCATTATGGAATAAGTTGCTATGTGGATGATTTTAGTAACTCTTTATCTAGCTCTGCTAATATCTAGCTCTGCTAATACGCAAGTCTAACTTCATGTCTCTTTTAATATGGGAATCTGTTGGAGCGTGGTGAGGGAAACATTGTTGGTGGGGCCAATCTGTACTTGACGATCCCTCCCTCAGGGCATCTCGCACCTTGCGACTCCAAAAAAGTGTGGGAAGTAGCTCCCATTGCTCGCTAAACACCGGGGTTGCACGCCCGGGCCTGCTCTGGGAATCAGCCCCGTGGCAGGGAATAATCCCACAGGAATTGCCCTCGGAATACCGATTTCTCACCTTGACACGTTGACGTACTGTAGTGCATGCCTGCGTGCATTCTCATTGCCCCAGTAGCCTCCAGCTCCCTGCAGATAGTCTATCTCTATAAACATATCTGTGCGTGTGGTGGTGGTGGTGATGTGGCATAAGAATGTTCTTTCCTCTTCACCCCTACTCACATCCTTTGTCTGTGTTGTCGGGCTCTCAGGTCCATCGGTGAACCGGACGGGGCAGACGGTGGCTCGATCGCCCTCGCAGGAGGAATCCTTCCATAAACCGGTGAAGCTGGCCGACGTGACGTGCCTCGATAGTGACTGTGAGGCGGACTTGAGGCAGACTCTGCTGTCCAATGGACACGCTCCGAGAGCCTCTCAGAATGAGGGCGCCCCCTTGAGGAGAGCCAGTGACTAGCAAGCATGTACCACCCCTTTCCCCTCGACCTTTATCGACACACAGGCCGGAAAAAAACGTGGACTCACGTTTGTTGAGTGGACTTGAATTTGCACTGGGAAATGAACTGCTACCTCACAGAGGCAAACGTCTCCAGCTTGCCACCCTGGATTTAGACTGAAAATGGGGGCAGGAAGAGGAGGAGTGCGTGTGTGTGCGTGCGTGTGTGTGTGAGGGGGGTTAATCCGGAGTTTGAAGGCGGAGCTTGTGTGGGTGGCGTCCCATCTGAGCGTTATCAGCTGTACAGTTAAAACCTTCCCCTGGAAGGTGACCTGTTCAAAACGTAGATCCAAATAATGTGACTTGCATTTGAAGCATGCAAATGTAGGGAATATTTAGTTTGTTTGATATTGGGGGGAGGGAGAGATATAGACATTTGGACATTTGACTGTACATAAGAGTTTTCTTAAATATTATATATTATATAACTTTTACAAAAGAGTATTTGAATTTATTCTGTGCATGACAGAGTGATGATTTTTTTATTTTTTCTCCAAAAAATGAGCCTTTTTCAGCTTTTGCAAGATTCAGCTGCAGTGCCTTATTGCATGATCAAAGAAAACAAACAGGACTACAGTCGCAAAATGTGTGTGTGATGCGTGTGCAAAACCTACAGTACACTACCGTACTACAGAAATACTTTATTGCACTTGAATATGTTGACAAATGCTGCCAACCATGGCCTTAACAGTAACACACTTGCAGCTTTTGTATGAAGGAAGAAGTGCTTCGATGTAAATTATTTTGGTACGTCAAATGGTACAAGATGGGATATTTTGTGGGAGTTAGTTAGAACATTTTCAAGCACTTTTTGTACGAGCTCTAGAGTGGCAAATGATATCCATTTACAAAAAGGACCGTCAAAAGGTTTGGCTCGTCCAACTTGGTGAGGGGAAATGCCACATATCTTGACAGTGTCAAGTCACCATTATGCCACAGTAAATGCTTTTCAAGTGGTTTTAGATATTCTAAATTACTGCAAAGCTACTTTGCTTTTAGCTGAGATGAGATTTTCCTCTGTGCTTCAACAATTACTTTATTTGGCAAAGAAACGGACTTTGGCACACGTTTGTGGTCCAACTTCCAGCCTTCAGTTCTTTCCTGATATTCTGAGCTGTTGCTGTAACGCTACCAAGCTGTAAAATGGAATGAGGATCTCTCAAAATGGACATGGGGAAGACACTTGGCACGCATCCTGAGCCACATGTATTCCTTATTCCTGCAGTGTTCATCTGTACATGGACACGTAATTGACCTAAAGGTTAATAGTAGTGTCCAATTGTTAAGCTGTATTGTGCCTCACCAATCTACAATTGTGCTTTCACGAAGCGGCCAGTACGAAGCGTGTATCAGTTGACCTTGTGGTAACAAGGTAATAAGTAATAACTTATCACTGTGGTAAAATGTTTCATGTTTGAGGGAGTTAGTGTTCGACAGTCATTTGTTTAATGAATGCATGTGTTTTGCCAATGTGCTCTTGTTCGTTCATGTACCTAGATACCTGTGGCTTTATCAAGGTTAGTTGGAGGACACACTGCTCTAGTTACATATGTTTTGCACCTAGCAGAGAGCTGACTTTACCAGTGTGACCGATCACGGGTCCCCATTAGGAAAATGAGCCCAGTGCATCCAGGTGCGATGGGGACGCGTGGGATTGCAGGGTGGTCCACGCTTCACTCCTGTTGAGTAATTTATTGAAACAGATTGACACCATTGTACCAATGTCAAAGCTAAACATTGACGTGTGTAATAAAATCACATTTTTCTAATACGTGGACAGCCTTCATTCTTCATTGTGAACAAGTAGCCATGTCAGTGTAACAGCAAGTATTGCAGGGCTCAAGAATGTTGTACTGACTGGAGTCTCACAAACAGCTGACCAATCGTTTATCACAATGGATTTGCAGGAGTCATCAAGGACACAAAGACATGAAATATAAATACCTTCGTCTTTAAAGCGGCGAAGTAGCCTGGAACATAAACGCATGAAGATAATCTCCCAAGCAGGGATGTCCCTTAAGCTCCATAGTCTTTTACAGCTGCCTGTTAAAAATATTTACCATTGTCCGAATCAGTGACTAGCCAGAATGTACATTCCACATGGACGTTTGTCTTTGGGTAATTGACATGCCACTGGTATTGGTCCCCACCAATCACACACTTGCTATTGTTGTCCAATAGCCTAGTGACAGTCAGCATGACAAACACTCCCACCTGTGAGACCATTCGTCTCCCAGGTCTGACAAGATTGGTCGAATGCACTGAAGGACACTGCAGCGGTCATTCACTCGTAATGGAGGACAAACATCACTCGCACATCAAACAGCTTCTAAATGCTTTCAGATTCACCCAATATTTGAATGGAAGAAAGGCTTAAAAGTGTAACTGCACCCTAAAATGTGTTTTTGAGCTGTAAACGATGTAATGGGATTGATCTGTGATGAAACACATCAATGCTGGTGTTAATATTGACAAAAGTCCTGTTTTTATAAAAATCTGCATTGTATGTGCTGAAAAAAGAACTGTCATATCAGTTAAAAATAACCGCAGGACCTGGCTGGTTTTCAACGGTACAACTGGTACGATCATACAATTCAGTCATCACATTCAAATGTGTGTGTTAATGGTGGTCCTTCTTTCAGCCCCTCCCCTCCCCTCACTCAGCTCCTTGATGCATTTTTCAAAGTTGTAGTGGGTGGAGTCAGGCTCAGTGCTGGGGTGCAGTTACACTTTAATAGGCCAGTATTCTGGTCATACATATTTATTAATTGCATCTTGCTACTGGAGAGTCTGTCCCACATGCATTAATAATGTGGGATGAGGAATTATTTACTCAAACAATTTTTTCTAGATTCACGGCTAAATTCCGCCATCTTACAGACAATGCCAGTTATATCACAAACATGTTTTATAGATACCTTTTAGTTGTAGCTATTATAATATATTTATTAATTATATATAAACAAACTTTTGGCTTGTTAATACAGCAGTCCATGTCCACTATTTTAATAAAGCTCCTGCAGGTGGATGAGCTCAACAATGTTGATATGACTGGATCTCGCTAGACTCTAGGGAGATCCAGTCCTATCTCAGTGATGTAAAAGTCAGCAACACCAGTGCTTTGGCTCAACATGGGCTACAATACAGTCAGAGAAAAATCACAACTAATGAATCAAATATAGCTTCATATAAACAAAGGTTATATTCACTAAACATATAGTAAGCAATTACTGTATAAGCTAATACGTTTTTGGTCAAATTCAGCAAATATGTAGTCACGGTCCTCTAGCTTACGTTCTATGGGTGCTGAAACAAGAATCCAGTACTACACAGCCTTGGCTCCGTAAATATAAACAAACAATATCCTAGCCTTTGCAATGAGTTTCCAATGAGGTAGAACCTCTGAGGAAGCACCCTATGGCATTGAAGGGAGATGTATTTTGGTTTTGATAGTCCAAATATCAACAAGCTTTCTCCAAAATAATATTAAGGCACTAAAGACTGCTTTTATGATTGGTAAAGAAATGCATACAAAATAAAATGCATGTGTTTAATACAATTTGTCTCACAGCTACTCTGGTGGGATGGAGTGTGGGGCTTTTGTGCTGTTAAATATCTGGAACCCTTGTTAAACTCAATCGGCATTGCACCGATGAGCAGGAATGCAGAATCCCGGGGTAATGTGATCAGGGGGAAAGATTGCTCTCCCGCGAGTGCCAGGTGTCCCCTGCTCTCCGAGCCCCAGCCAAGAGGGATCTCTGCTGGGTGTCGGTGGCCCCAACTGGGGGACCCATCTGGGGGGACGGCGGGACCCGACAGATCCTTGAACCAGATCCCTCGGGGGGTGGGGATGCTATAACAGAGTGCTGCGGACCTTCTCGTAGGCTCCCAGGAAGATGAAACCCCCCATGCTGATGAAGGTCATCCTGGGTATGCTGCCTGCAAACAAACTGTGTGGGGAGAGGGAGAGAGAGAGAGAGAGAGAGAGAGAGAGAGAGAGAGAGAGAGAGAGAGAGAGAGAGAGAGAGAGACGCAA
>JAODUH010017543.1:0-26514 GCA_027564835.1 Typhlichthys subterraneus | reverse complement strand
AGCTGAGTTAATCGCAGGTTATTAAGAGAGAGAGAGAGAGAGAGAGAGAGAGAGAGAGAGAGAGAGAGAGAGAGAGAGAGAGAGAACACAAATGCAGGGGCACCCATAACCACGGTAACAACAAGCTCTTCACATTTTAACCCCAGCTGTTCCAGTTGCCACGGCAACCTCTCATTTAGGCTCCCCTCCTAGCCGGGTACTTGACCCCCCCACACACACACACACAGAGAAACGGAGGGGTCCTTGCTGCAGTGACGTCAACATTTTAGCTCATTTGTTTTTACAGTGCACCCACATAAATGAAGATGACGATAAATAACAAATATCTAATAAAATAAACTAATCTAAGAATAAACGTAATGAAAACGTAAAGATCAGAGAGCCACTAACTCCATCGGGTTAGTGAGTGGACGTGGCGGGAGGGGGGGGGGGGTTTAGTAAACGCTCATTAACAGAAACATTATCATGTTTTTATTAGTACCATTTCACGGAGATAGGATTTGGTTATTTTACTATTGTTGTAACTTCAGATATTGTTTGCCCCGTTAAAACACTAAATTGCATAATTTCAGTTTATTTTAATATGTTATGTCAGAAACCTGACAGATTTATTTCATGATATAATGTAGACATCTTCCCTCCTTTATCCTTTAATAAAGAGCAGTTGCTTCGGTTGCACTTGGTCATAACGCGTTCTCTCATAAAGCTGTCCTGGGTGCAGTCTGTAACGGTATCAGGTATCTGAAACAGACCATAAAATAGTCCAAAGGAATCCCTCTACCCAACACCAAGGGCTGTCCTTGCTTTTTTACAAGCAAAGTGCGTGTCTGAACCTGCGAGCGGTGTGTCAGGCAATGCTAATGCCACTGTGTGCATGTGTGTGTGTGTGTGTGTGCGTGCATGCATGCATGTGTGTGTGTGTGCATGTGTGTGTGTGCGTGCGTGCATGCATGCATGTGTGCATGTATGCATGTGTGTGCCTGTGTCAGTGAGGCAGACAACCAAGACTGACCATCAACACGGATTAAGAGAGGGAGTGACACAGAGAGAGAGAGAGGGGGAGAGAGAGAGATGAAGGGGGGGGGGGGGAGAGAGGCGGTGAGGGAAAGGGGGAGAGAGAGAGGTGTGTTGAACACAGGTCTCATTAACTCATTAAGGACACTAATGATCTCCTAGCGAGTATATGGCAAGACCTGGAGGTGTGTCAGGAAGGGTGGGGGGAGGGGAAGATTGACAGTGATGGAGAGAGACAGGGAGGAGAGAATGATGATAGATGTGTGTGTGCAATTCATATTGACTTAGATTCTGTTGCTAGCAAAAGGAACACAGCAGCACTTAACGTTTCATAAGCGTCAATGTGGGAGTGAGGGAGACTTCTCATTCATGATCATTAATTAATGACCCTGTGTTGCCTTTCTGCTTCCATGCAGCAAACCTCTTCACCACACACACGCAGGCGGCCATCTTGGAGGTCCCCGTGGGAACGCTAACCTCTGCCTGTCTGACACGGCGAGGGAAAAACATTATGGCACAGTGGCAGTGTTAACGCTCCAGTAATGGATGAGCGCTTCATTGGAGAGGCAGGTGTGTTGAACAGAGGTCTCGTTACCTCATTAAGCTAAAGCTCTGCTAGCGGGGATATGGCATGACCTGGAAGTGTGTCAGGAAGGGGGGGGGGGGGGGGGGGGGAGAGAGAGAGAGAGAGAGAGAGAGAGAGAGAGAGAGAGAGAGAGAGAGACACACATATCGTCCACAGAAAGACGAAGGGGAAACGAGTAAACACGGTGACAGTTAGTGAGATGAATCCATGCACGCGTGTACAAATCATTACACACATAATGTACAGTAGACATGGGTGCCATCTGGAGCTTCACACAGGCCAGCTCTACGCCCTCGGTGTAGACGATTCACACCATTAACAACCAAAGACAACCTGACAGAAGAACTCCTGGAGTCCCGGTTCCCACCCTTCTGTGGGCTTTGTACTTCAATAGCTCTGAATGTAAATCAGGAACAGTCCAGCTAAACACTGTGACTTCCCCTTTCTTGGTGTTTGAGATGTGGAGCTAGAAAGGTAAGACATCTGGGTCCCACACTGTAATGACACTACGGTTCCCATGATGCTCCATGACGTTGCCATGGAGGGGGGAGGGTGGGGAAGATCAAAGGTCCCCAGTGGGGGGCCTGGGGAGAGGAGAACGTAAACAGGAAGCAGGGAACTATATTGACAGCAAAAGGCAAGACAAAACAAACAATACATTGGCCGTCCGACAAAGGACTTGAGATTGTCGGCCATTTTGTTTGCAATAAGCATGGACTGTTGTAAGACATAAGCCACACGGTCAGTGGTATGTTACCCTAGAAACAGCTGTCGGTGTGAAATATATGGTAACTATGTACAGTAAGGCCCCGATCACACCGAGACGCGTCGCTAAAGGCGCGGCCGCTTCAAAAGCGCTTTTATAAAAGGCCCTATCACTGAGATGCACTGCCTACGCCAAAGAGAACGGCTCCCTGGGCCAACCGTCACATTGACGAACAGCGCGACTCCGCACCTTGCGATGAAAAGTTGAGGATATTTTTACTTTTATGCGCATCAAAAACGCGAAGCGCGGCGCCTTTAAACCAGTCGCACCGTACCATAGGAAAACAATGGTTTTGCTAGCAACACATTTTGCTAACAATGTGTTTTGTTAGGTTAATATATCCAAGAGGTTCTCTTACAGGTTTTAAAAAATATATTAATACAAAATAGCAAACAAAAGGCTTTGGGGGAGAAAAGAAAATACAGCAAACTACTCTACCTGTAGTAAAGCTCTTTTGCAAAAGAAGAAACCTGGCATCAATCTGTTTTAAAACTGGAAAAACGTCAGATTCGATAAAATAAATCAGCCAAAGACGATGTATGTACGCAGTACAGTAGTTTGCATCATCCACTTCAAGTATTCATAATGGTGAATCCAAGTGTTCTGGTCAATGGGACAGACCAGATCTGTGAATATTGTCAATGAGCCACAGTGAGGCAGCCCAAATGCCTGCCTGGACCACACCATGGTTGCATTCAGTCTGGCCAAACCATATTAAACACAGCTGCATCCTGCTCGAGAATGTCACGGTGAAGAACGATGTCCCACCTTTTCCAAACAAACGTACAAAGTGTAGTTTTTATGCTTAAAGTCAGAGCAAGTTTGGACCCCTTCTGGACCACTAACATTTTTCTGCTTAACACTTAATATGGAATAACATGTGCACTTTAATTTGACCAACATATGACGTGAAAGCAAATGATTGGGGGGAAATATTTGAGAAAAATATGTGGGTAACCTTTAGAGCATTGAGTTAGTCCAGGAATGTACAGAGGCAGTGCCAAACATTTGATGTATTAGAAGATATTCATAACCGAGACAGTCAGCAGACATTTGTATTTATTTTTGATGCACGTTGATTTGAGGACTGATTCTGGCTTCTACCATCTTCTTCAGTGAGAACAGAGCCAGATGCCTCCGTATGGGAGCTCCACCAAGAGCAGTGGCTGGAAGGAGCAGAGGGTCCCTGAAGTCTTTGAAGGGTCCTTCCTCTCCCTCTCCCCTAGTTGTCTGCTTTTCCCTTCCGGTTAAATGTCTATTCCACTCCCCCCCATGGTTCCACACACACAGTCGCAGCCACGAGGTTACATCACTCACACACAATAGCATTATATTAAAAAGACACACACAACAATTACATGCCATGAGTTCTGTCCTGTGCGATTATAGCCCTGTCACTGAGAGAGAGAGAGAGAGAGAGAGAGAGAGAGAGAGAGCGAGAGAGAGAGAGAGGGAGAACAATACAGTGGCGTAAGAACATCTTTCCCATCTAAGCGTACACTACAAGACAGTCGCGCGATTCAGTGATATGTTCAACCAACCCACAGGGGGCGCTGCAGGCCCTGCAGCAGAGACTGTTGTTGTTATTATTGGGGCTGCCCCACCCAGCCTGGCCGGCTGGCACCCTGCTGATATGCCCCAGACTGCCCTTATCACGCCGGCACGTCTGACCGGCTGCTGCAGGGAACATAGAGGTTGACCGCAGGAGTCAACAACAGTCTGCCTGCTCTGTGTGCCCTTCGGCAAGGCACCGGGTCCCTGAGAAAACTTCAAGGATGCTCTGTGTGAGTGAGTTAGTGAGTGAGAGAGAGTGTGAAAGAGAGAGAGAGAGAGAGAGAGAGAGAGAGAGAGAGAGAGAGAGAGAGAGAGAGAGAGAGAGAGAGAGAGAGAGAGATGGGTGAGAATACAGGTGGTAGTCACATTTAATGGTGATATGAGTGCCTGATACATTAACCTATAACCTTCTCACGACCTGTCCAATCCAAGACGTTATTTAAAAATCTATCAGACCACCAAAGCATAGGGAGGTTACAAAATAGAGTGAGGCCTGCTTATGTGTGTATAGTTAAGGCCTGTTCTAAATTCTGCCCAAGTCAGAAGGTTGAGGAACCTTATTCAGAGCGAGCTGCCGTAGAGGAGCTTAAACGTATTACTCTGTTATGTGTCGTTTATCCTACAGTACATGCTGAATGAACGGCCCTGTCAAACTGTTTGATGTTCAAATCTAGTGTAATTGTGTACTCAAACCAGTCACATGTAGAGCACACAGGAGTCTAAAGGCAGGAAGCCCTCAGATCCAGCGACAGATAGTTTGTCATCGTGACAGGTCTGGCAAGACGAACTCTGATGTTAAAAACCATAGTAGGAATACTGTCAAAAGATTAGGCGGGAAAATGAATGGCAGATGCAGTCTCCTTGTGTAGCGCTGTGGTCGGTGTGGTCAAGCCAAAACTCGGCACAATTATACCATTAATCTTTTAATAGTAGACTTTGATGTTGCAATTCAAACTCATGTAAAATGTTTTGACAATTTAGGCTAACTCTTAATCCCATCTTAAAAATAAATTAGCTCTGAACTCCCACATTTTAAAACGGTTTATGTGCTTTAGTCTTATGATTGTATAGCTCAAACAGGGGAGTAAAAACCACCATTACGATTATGTTGATATATACTGTTCTGTAACTAAACCTTCTGGGCTTTGAGTTGGTATAAGAATCGACATCATCGGTGCCAAACATTTTCTGTTGATCTATTAGATGTTCTTAATTGAGACGGTAAGACTGATTACAAGTCTGATTACACACAGATAATCTCAGGTAGACATTTGTTTTAACTGTCTGAACTTTCCAAGCCTATCAGAGCGCTCCTAACAACCACCACCTCTGTAAGGGAACCTTCAACATGGTGCAGAAGCTAGCTAAACCTGCATTGTTAGCACTGCAAACAATCATACCTTTCCAGGTTTAACCTTTGTTACTACCATAGTTACTATACTTACTACCTTGTATCAGTGACACCCAAATTAACTGATGCCTGCTGACCGCCACAGATTAGCGTTCCACACAAACACCCTCCAGTCATTTATGTAACCACATCAGCTGTGCTGCAGGTTCTGCGGGGGGTAGGTACTAGGTAGCCGGTCTATGACAACACAAGATGTAGCAGTTGGCTTGTTAAGCAATGACTTGCTCCCTAAACGGGAGCTCTGACAGAAAACATCTGCTATGAGAAGAAGGCTAGGTTGCATGTTATTCTGGTGGAAAAAAATGTCAATTAACAAATGCAACATGACTGTCCTTTTCCAACATTATGTTTATTAATGACATGACATAAACCCTAAGCACTCAGGGGACTGTATCATCAAAATACCTGACTAGAAAATGTAAACTCTCACAATTAAAAATATTATATTTATCTTATTTAAATCCAATTGTTATTTTATTTGTAAACGTGATAGTTCAATTAGGGTGCTTGGTCAGTTAAATGCTGTTATTGCAATGGGATCCACTAAAGCCGTAATATTTGTCCTCTTTATCAAGTAACTGACTGGGAGGCAACCCACCAACCAACCAACCGAATCTCCAAGGCAAATTATTACAAATTTTCCAGAGACCTGAGTTGCTATTTACTTCCATTTATGTGGACGTGAGCAGAGAGAGAGAGAGAGAGAGAGAGAGAGAGAGAGAGAGAGAGAGAGAGAGAGAGAGAGAGAGAGAGAGAGAGAGAGAGCGCTGACAACAAAACAAGTTAAGGCAAGGAGACATACATTTACTGTCCACACACTGAATAGCCACACACACACACCCCAGAGGTTGACTGTATCATCAGATAATCGGCTATCCCGCCCAACTTCCATACGGACCTGCTTTACAACACCGTCCAAACAGCTTGTGGAATTAGCCTTATAATAAGCCTAGTTCCCACACAAGAAACACACGTGCACATGCGCGCGCGCACACCCACCACTTCTGAATTGAATAGGTACTTAAATTTGTAGAATTCGTTATTTCTAAATTAAATTCATGCTAGACCTTATACAAAGTTAGGTTTACAATAATACTGTATTTACAATAAATCTTATGTTTCCTGACAATTAGCAGTGTACGCTTGTTTTTTTTAATTCACTACAGTTCCAAACCATAGGTCGATGAGAAGGTAATACATTCTCATGACCTGATATGTGTGATATACAGCTATTATGGTAGACTTAGCTCCTGTATGCCCCTGCTGCTACTGGGCTGTGCCAGGCACAAAATCAAGTGCCCCCAAAAGTGCCAAGAGCTAAAAGTCTGTGCACCTGGGACCTGGGACCTGAGACCTGGGACCTGGGACCTGGGACCCGCGATCCTTTGGTTTAAACAAACCTCTGTGGCTAAACCATCTCAACAAATCAACAAACCACCATAGCGGTTCAACTCCCAGCGTAGCTCGGTAGCTTGAGCAAGGCAGCGACACAGTATTTTGTCAGTGGTTTTAAAGAACGACACATTCAGGCCAGGGTGTTGTCACTGTGGACAAAGGTGCAGAGGGAGACAGCGAGCTGAACTGACAGCATGACTAACTATGAACACACTCACACCTCCACAATGAGTCACACACACACACACACACACACACACGCCCATCTTCCCCATTCATAAACTCCAGATATAAACCCGGGGGATGACAAACACTTTCCAAACCTTAAAAAAAAGAAAAAAGACGTTTACAAGTGGCCGACAGAATCACAAGACCGTTTATTTAATTTTTATTAAAGGGAAAGATGATAAAGATCAGTCAGACATAAATAAACACTGCTCCACCTTAAACAAATGATGGCCACACACACACAAACACACACGTAAATAAAACACATCCACTGGCTATAGCTCCTTCTCAGCAACACACTATTTATCTGCCTGTCAGTCAGCTGTGACAGGTGAGAGCTGGCCAACACCGTCTGAAGCTCCAGACACAGTACAACGTGATTCGCTCGTCGCCCAGCGCTTTGTAGCTGAAAAGTTGTGGCGTGAGGACTGTTCCCATGCTCTGGTTGCCTTGGTTGTCTTGTATACTTATTTCCCACCTGAAATGTTTCCTTCATCCGTCAATCACCGATATCGGTAGCACCCATTGGTAGTCGCCTCAAATTGAGATTAGTTTATCTGAACGGAACCCACCCACTTGAAATTGCCGACTGTTATTTCAGCCGTTACTGACTTTCATTGATGTTCAATGGTCTCTACATCAATACTAGTCTCTTCCAGTGTGTCTGGTGCATGATGACATCACTACTAGTCTCTTCCAGTGTGTCTGGTGCTTGATGACATCACTACTAGTCTCTTCCAGTGTGTCTGGGGCTTTAGACAAAGCAAACACCCACACAGCTCCACTGTTGTACTCCAGGACATCCACTGTGTGCATCAGAACGTGTTAGCATTGGCCTTTGGCTACATGTGTGCGGCAGCCATCTTGAAATTCGCAAATGACGAGTTGCTACGTATTTTTTGTGGAAGGGGTGATTAGTCTCACTACTACTTCACTGCAAAGTCAAGAAACACATCAACTTGCGAGACAGGTGGGATCACATTCACTCGAGAGTCAATGCATCCTTGCCCGGCATAAGTCCAAGCCCATATTGCTACCAGTACGACACTGGCAGCCTATGATAGACGCATTCTTCAGCCAATTAATCAATCAATAGATTTTTCTAAAGCTTTTTCTTATGACAGTGACGATAGACAGTAAGTGAGTGGATGAGAGATATAGGGAAGTATTGGTTAATGACCGCAGGTTGGATTCAAACCCGTATCTACCACATGCCAGCGTGCCATTTTTTTTTTATTTTTATTTATTTTTTTTTTAAAAAGAGTTTCAATGGACGGCTTCCCAGATGGTTGCGTGTTACAAACCATGTCAGGTTAGGTTACAAAACGATATTAAGGTAAATGTAGGTGAACTATAAGCTCTGTTTAGCCATCATGAAAAGGAAAACAACCCCCATTAGGCTATAACATTTGTTTAAAATTTTCATACAGTATTTGCATTAATTTCCCTGAATTTAATTATTTTCACGTTGCCCAGAACATTAAAGAGATTCTAATTATAAGAATCAATAAAAAGATTTACAACGCAAGCTAACGCTATCAATGTCCAAATAAGAGAGCATGTACCTAAACGGAAGTATTCCAGGTTACCGTTGAGACGGCACTAAGCAGTTTAGGCTCCACTTTAATTAAGAAGGGTTACACTGGATAGACACAACACATCCAGGACAATAACCCCCCCACCAAGCACCTGTTTCGGTGGGCTGACAGCAGGACATTATATCGCCAAGTGACAACAGGTGTTGAGCAGCAACTACATACAAAAGAGACGAGTGGCTCCAATGGCTGTGAACAGCCTTGACATTGGGGCCCACTACGGAGAAAGGCCTCTCTGGTCACAGTGGAGGAGGAGTCACTGCTACAGGAGGGGAACTCTTCCTTAAAAATGGTTTATTATATTGTTTTAGAGTAACTGACCCCTGAGAAACAGATATTCTTCTATCGGCCTGTCGACAAGCCTAGTCATGAGTTAATGTCCTACCTTCCAAGGTAAGGAAAGGTGGCATTTACATAATACTATAGTGTAGCCTCGAAGTGCACAAACAGAGTAATTCAATGATCAGGTTGTATACAAACAGTGACTTCAAGAGGGTAACCAGTGGTCAAACAGTAACCACTGTATTTATTTGGGCAATGATTCACTGAAGTTCACTCAAAGGGGACAGGATTTTAAATTTTCTTTTAGCCTAACCTTGGTTTGCCTGCCAGGATAAATTATTATTTAATCTTCATAATTCAATTAGCATTGTGAAAAAATAATCCATCAAAGAGTAACAAATATTTTAGAAAAGTGAAATAAACATACAAATTAAAAAAATACCAATGTACGTTATTTATCAAAATGTTCCTTCCTGCATGCAGCTTGCGTAAAGCTAAAGACCTGGACGGCCCCGGCTACGCTACACTTAGTCTCAGCCTCTTCCGTCCATTGGCCCTATGTCGCATAATGAACGCTGCTGAACATCTGATACATATACCCTTTGTAGCAATGACTGACTTTCCAGAAGTGAGGAAGTCGATATTCATTGGCTGTTAGCATTGTCACTCAAGAAGTCCGTATCTGTAGTTCCGATGCTATACTGTGACGTGTTTCATTTACTCATTTCAACACCTGAAAACAGTTGGTATGTTTCTCAACTAATTCCTCTGTACAAGTTTAACGACCGTCTTTGATATTGAGCTACGTATTTGGTCATCGTGCATGTCAATCACAATAACTCTCCTGTCAAGTAAGAGGATCTTGATGCAGTTAGCCATCACTGTGTCCCAGACTATACGCAAGGAAAGGCTGGCTCTGCTATGCTATGCTAGGATAACTGTTGCTATGCTACGCTAGGCTAACAGCTGCAGAGGTGAGGCCTGCCAGCCTGGCAACACATGCCAAGAAGCATCTGTTCAGCCGTCGCTCGTGACCACGTTGTCTAGACACCATGGTCTGACACGTACAAAACGTTAGCATCCTGTGCTAATAGCTACAGGTTTATTAACAAGACCGTCGGGTGTAACTCAGGCTACTTGAATGCAAGGGAGACCCTCCCCTCTCTGATGACCCCTGTGTGATCTAGACACAAAGTTGTGTAGGTAAACACACACACACACACGAACATTGAAGCTTTGATAGGAGGTCAGCCCAACATCAAAGCTTTGCCCTGTAGCAACATACTGTACAGGACAACATGCCTGGCAAGTTAAACAGTCAGAGAAAACTACACTGAGAGCATTTAAGACCATCAGACCAACATACATTTCAGCAAAAGAATGATAATCTCACATTTAACCCTGCTGGCTGGCTGGCACTGTAAGGGTTCTGTCTAGGGCAAGTCAGGAATACTATTTTCATATCAACACAACTGGTTGTTCCAAACATTAGTTGAGAGAGAATTGGAGTGTTGACCATACTTGCTAAACATGATTCCTTGAATCACCACACTTGAACCGTCACATATTACTTTAGATGTACAAGATCGAGCTTAAACCCAAAGCGTAAGAGCACTATTATGTCTAATCTTCATATGTCAAACTTTCACGGCCACAGAACACGTGAAAGTGTCGACAATTAGGTGCTGATGTAATGACTACACATGATTGATGGGGGTACCAACCTCTCTTCTCCTCCAGTTCCTGGAGGAACTGCCTGTAGGACGCTGAGCTCATGGAGGTGACGAAAGAGAGAGAGACAGAGAGAGAGAGAGCGATAACAAGCTTGAAATAAAAAGCTAAGCAGAAAGATCTGCGGGATAGAAAGTGCCAGCTAACTGTGAAGCCTCAAAAGAGCAGATGGAGGGAGGGCAAGGAGAGTAAGAGAAGAATGGGGGAGGGGGGGAGGGGGGGAGAAAGAGGAGTGGAGAGGCTCCAGCTGAAACACGAGGCCCACAGGATCTGCGCTGCTGTCAGTGAAGAACCATCCTAATCCCTCGTTCCTGCGCCCTTCTCCCGCAAGCTATTCCTTCCTCGCGTACAGTAGAATGTGTGTGTGTGTGTCTCCCAGAGGCTACCGCTGCTCTGCGATCAGCGTTTGAGGAAGTGGACTTTGAGCCGCAAGGCAACAGGTGATGTCACTGCCCGAGCCACCGACATGTGTTTCGCCTACATACCCAACCAGTGTGTGTGTAGGTGTGTGTGTGTGTGTCTCTCTCTCAAAGTATCAAGAAGCATGATTGCCCCTTTATGCCACGTTCAGCTGTGCGGTTTATTTTTCAAAAGCCAGTACGGTATGTTGATAGAGTTTATGCTGGCGTGTGTGTGACTGTCAGACATTTGTCATTGAGCCTGCTCCGCTCTACAGTGTGTGTGTGTTGTGTACATACTGGAAGAGATTAGCAAAACGAGGCATGGTTAACAAGGCCTTTAATCTTCCACTTGTGTGACTCCTCTTCAATCTATTTTCATCACATTTTCAGTTGAAGCTATAATCTAAAAATGTTTACATCAGTTCCACCGCTAGTAACTGCTAGTAAACATTAATGACACTCTATTTGCACTTCTGATTGTTTTCATAATCTGATGCATGCCGACCACACCGCTGTTTGGCCTCCAAGTGCAGTACCACGTGCTCACCAAAGGTGGCGCCACAATACGAAGCATGGCACGGCAGCTTTAACATGCAAGCGGCTGGCGCTGATGTCACAGACCAGTTCCTTCATGACTAAGACGTTTTAAAAGGCCAACGAAACAACTTGTAATTCTTGTAATTCTTGCTGACTACTGCCGTTTTACAAAAAGCTACGTGTCTACATTACGTAATAACGTAAGCATGCTGCAATGTGTTACCTCAATGTTCCCCCCACGCGTTCACAGTGCACACCAGCTAGGAGAATAAAAGACCAAACTAAAATGGACCTCTGCCTGCTATTTCCTTAATCTGTGCTCTTCCAACTTTGTCCTCTGATTCGGTCAGTTCCTTATTGAGCTTGAGGGTGTCCGGGAAGCAGAGCTGTATCACTGATTATCATGGTGTGTGTACGTACGTGACAAACCACATGTGGGCTATACATTTTTTTGGTGGTGGTGGGGGGGTGGTGGGTGGATGAATGACAAAACGTGGTCTATCTTCATGGAAACCAACGATGAGCGCAAATCGTCGGACCAGCACCTTGTTTCTTTAATGCCAGCAGCACTCAGCAGAGCAAGTACAGCAGAGCAAGTAGATAAGTGATAAAACTGCGTTTCCTTCAGAAGCGGATTCTAACGGATTTAGGAAGGACATTTAACAAAAGTGGGCCTCAATTTCTTTCTAAATCAACAAACAACTCATTAAATTTTTCATATTTTTGATATTTTTTTTACTGGTCCTGTCACTATAGAACTCACTGGAAAGTCAAAGAATGAGCTACCGCATTACTGTTACGCATTACCACCTCTGCCCCCTAGGGGGCTCCTACAGAAACTGGCAAGTGACAAAATTATTGAAATAGAATGCTATAATAAGATAGTGGTTTGTGTGTGTGTGTGTGTACATACACAAGTTAGGCACTGTATGTGCATAAGCCTGCATTCACACCGCAGACGTGTTCAGCTCGCAAAGAGGCACGTTCCAATTAATTTTGAACTTGACGCCAGCGTTTCTCGGCGGCAGCAGCAGGAGCTCCGCTCGCCCAGCGACAGATAAGAGTTGAGAACTTTTCAACTTTATCCTATTTTCCAGAGAGCCGTTGGTGACGGAGTTCGGCAACTACCAGTGGCAGGACAGATGTTCTCTGCAACTTTTTTTGATAGCTAGCTTAATATCCCTCGCTGTTAAAACTAGAGTTTGATTTGACTCACTTTACTGTAGACCTCACGCCAGTTCTGGTTGCTGCTGGCGAAAGACAAGGCCACTCCGAGCTGGCGGTATGGATACTAGAGAGGGCTTGGCGACAGCTCGTCAGCGACTGAGCGATTTGCGAGTTGAATACGTCAGCGGTGTGAATGCAGGGTTAGATACAGACGTGTGCCATTCTTGAATTGTTTAATTCAAGTTTGCATAACAGGTCTGCACACGCACGCAGAGATATGGCATGGAAGATATGGCAGGGAAGGAGATAATAGAATGATAACGAAGACACGTCCATTACACAGTATGGTGGTCACGTCATTGTCAGTTAGATACAGGCCACCATATCTCTATTCTGAAACACACGGTTGGAGACAGAAGGCCTTGTGAAAGCAATGCACCGCAGGTTAGCTAAGTTGTAGCCTAAGCCTAGCTAACATGTAGCCTACTAGCTAAAATGTAGCCAAAGCCTAGCTAATATGTAGCCTACTAGCTAATATGTAGCCTACTAGCTAAGATATAGCCTACTAGCTAAGCTGTAGCCTAAGCCTAGCTAAGCTAACACCAGCTAACTGCAGCCAGAGGCTGGCAATGTGGCACACTAGCCAGCTAATAGTAGTGATGCATGAACACGCACACACACAGTGTGTGTGTGTGCGCGTGGAGGGATGCGTGCGTGCACATAGAACAGTCGCTCCCTTAAAATGATACCTCACATATCAAGTGGACTAGGTCCCACACACACACCATGCACTTAACAAGTGCGCTCAATCTCACACACACACACACACACACACACAGTGTGTTCTACACTGCTCTCAGAGCGACATTGAACGCTCCCCTGTCACATGACTCTGGCATCAGCGGGCAAACAGAACACACACACACAATACATTTACAGTACATCATGACCCATGACACTTCCTATCAAGGGGAAAGGTTGTGTGAATGGTAACCACGGTAACAGTAACTAACAGTAGTTCTCTTGTGCTGCAAATGTTCCCCCCCCCACACACACACACACATAAATGTGCCCCCCCCCCTCTTGTCTATTCCACCGGGCCGTATATAATCGTAAACAATGGTCTACAGGTGCTAAAATCTAATCTAACCAGTAGTAATAATAATAATAATAATAATAATAAGCGTGCCATCTGTGTATGATGCAAGACACCCACAAACTAGGTTTGATTTGTTTCTTTATAATGTCCAAATAAACCTCATGTTCATCTCATAATCCAAGCCAGGAAGGAAATAACATTTATAAAAAAATAAATAAAATGGAAGATGTGTATTAAATAGTGTTTACCTATGTTGGAGGGTAGATGAAGCAGCAAGATGGACGAGAGACAGACACATATAGAAAGAGAGAGATTATGCTTAGTTCACTGATCTGAGACCAGATGGATGCTTCCATAACAGAGACAATTATCGATTTCAAACATTATTTTACATGTACATACTACTATGTATGTGGCAGGTGTAATTTGTTTGAACAAAACAAACGAGTATGGTGTGTTAAATGTGAGCACAAATGCCAAGCAACATCCTTCCACCAGAATTGAAACTATTTATCACTCATCATAGCCAATACATCAACCTCTCTCACATTCAGGCTAAACAACATTACTGGACCTCCATAAGAAATCCAAATAAGAGAAGGGCTTATAAGCAGAGCAAGAAGATGAGGATGGTAGAAGTCTCAGTCTCTCTCTCTCAGTCTCTCTCTCTCAGTCTCTGAAGAGAGAGAGGAGACATGGCAAAGACAACTGCATGGGCAGAACATGCAGGTCACCCAGAGCAGAGAGAAAAATAATAGCCATGAAATGCGGAGGCCAATAGTATATAGTGTACTCAGACAGACAGACACTGTAAAGAGAGTGAGAAGTAAGGGGAGAGATTAGGGGCTCGATGAGGATCGTGTGGCTGTGTGTGTGTGTGTGGGTGTGTGTCCTAGATCCAGTCCAGATCACTCGATACGTCACATCACGTCAGGTCTGGCTTGTACGATAGTTCGGACGAACAACGATGGAAAGAAAAAAGGAGAGAGCGAATTCCCACACAAAAACTGTTTGAACTTCACCTATGACAGGGAAAGGGAAAGGCCGGGACACTCCACTGATACGGCTGTGTGAGTAAAAACACAAAGTGAAAGCGGCTGGTTTTCATCTGAAGAGCACTTCTGAGACACGGGTCCAGCCAGGCAGTGACATCAACGTTTGCCATACACTTACAGTTCACACAGACGGCAAGATATGGAGACACGCTTATAGGCTTTCCAGCTTTGGGGTTACTTATTGCTTGGATCATTTATTCCTGCAGCGATTCCTCACGCTCCCTTTGGTTCAAAACCCTCAATTCAATTATATCTTTAACGGCATACTCTTTGACCAGAACATCTTGCACTCCTCTTTACAGTTTCACATACACACACACCAGGGCAGAGTTGTGCGATACACACTTTTAACATAAGACAAACATTTTAAATGTCACTGTGCCATAGTGGGTTCCTAGAATGCAGTGTGTTTCTCCACAAAACTCCCTCTATCTCATGCCCTTCAACAAAGTACAAACATTTTCTTCTCCTGGCTGTGAATGCAGTTGACTACAGTACATCTTCTCAGTGAGTTACATTACTGTAGGGCAAAGCCATTGTAAGTTATTAGCTGTAATTATTGTACAGTATGTGTTGGCTAGGAGATCTACTGCACATGGCTGAAGCCATGATTGATTAGCGATGTACATGTTTTAAGTCAATATTTAAGTTCAGTATATACGTAACATATTTTAAACATATTTAAGATGCGCACAAGGGTCAGAGGCGCATATAAATCGCATGCTTTGCGAGGTCGTTAATCGCATCATTTCAAAACGCAATTTCTGTTTGGAAACGATTCATCGTTTAGCCATAATCACGCCCCCACACACACACGCATGCCTATATAGGAATTAGAGAGCAGCTGCATGCGTCTGTCCTAACCTGACACGGACACAAAACACACGTGCTCAGGTAGCATGCCCCACCCACCCCCTCCAGACACACACGTTAACATAACACACACGTGCCCAGGTAGCATGCCCCCCCTCCAGACACACACACGTTAATATAACACACACGTGCTCAGGTAGCATGCCACCCATCCAGTTATACACAGCCATGCGTGTTGCCATCAGGGGATGGTGTGCCATTTCCATGGAGATCAACCACAATGCAGTGAAATGCTGCAGTTTGCCGCAATGAGCCAACTGTGCACACACACACATCCAATGAGAGAGAGAAACAAACATCTGTGTGCGCACACACAGATGTTTGTTTCTATCTCTCATTGGATGTGTGTGTGTGTACGCACACACACACACACACACACACACACACACGCATACAGTTGTAATCTGCCTCTGTGTGTAGATATAGCGTGTGTGCGTCATATAACCCACGGTAGCAGCTCGTCTAAACTGCGTTGAAACCCCATAATAGCACTTTGCGACAGGCAATAGCTTGCTAATGTGATGGCACGGGCCAAACAACAGTGACGATGCCAAGACGATGAGTAGGTGGGTGCATGTTTGAATGCATTTCTGGGCAACTAGAGGTAGGAAAAGCCTGTGTGTGTGTGCACGTGTGTGTGTGCGTCAGCCGGATCAGTGGCTGACACACACACGCGCGTGTGCGCCAGCCGGATCAGTGGCTGACACACACACGCGCGTGTGTGCCAGCCGGATCAGTGGCTGACACACACACGCGTGTGTGTGTGTGTGTGTGTGTGTGTGTGTGCAGTAATGAAGGCACTTCAATTAAAAAGGCACTTCAATTAAAAAGCGTAAACTGGGGGTTTCTTTTGGAGAAACAAAAGTAAATATTTACTGTTGCACTCATAAAACTGCAACGCCAGCCATCCATCTAAATAGATTTCACAACAGAAGCCAGGACATCTCCAGGAAACCACCCTGGTTGCCCCCCACAACGGCGCTTAGCAACAGGCCTCGGTGACGACAGCTGACGTGCGTCACGGTCGTTAACGGTACTCGATTTCGGTGTCAGCAGTAACCCAGCCTCTGCGCTCACACACTGGACCGCTGTCAGCTGCTACGGCCAGGAGTGGATCCCACCCCCCTCTGTAACGTCTCCGGGGAAGCTTGCTATTACACGAGCTATTATTTTGAGTGAGTCCTGTCGATTCTGTCTGGTGGAATAATCTCTTCTCTTTGAGGCTGTTACAGCCAGGCAATGTACATGCCAGCTACCTACAAACAGAATGGGTTTATTTTTTACTTAGAGACTTTAGAGTTGCATTTTATTTACACAGCCCTTAGTCACACTACTCTGTCAAAGGTCCCACAATTCACATGGAAACAGCGACAACACCCCCCCACCTATTCCTCCCCCACAAGCAAGTATGAACAGCAATACAAATTACATTTATATTAATAATGTGTGCAACGTGCCTATAGCTCGTGTTCACATAGCTCTAAACGATCCCATGTGTCACCGTTGACTGGGATGGGAGGTCTACCTATGTGATGTTTCAGTCATCAAGCGAGAACAACATTCTAACTGAGCCCAAGACCTCTCCCAGGACCGCCCAGGACACGCTGGGGAACACAGCAAGTTGGAAAAGCGGTTTTATGTTTATATCTAAAAAAGGTATAGTCCGCTAATGCAGCGGTTTTCAAACAGTGCGTCACTGAGTAGGAGTGAGTGGGTTGCGAAAATTGCAAGCGGCCATTGAATGAATGAAGAACATCAATGAAAGCTTTGCTTTACTATCATGTTGTTCCAATCATTGGTCGTGAGTAAGGTTGTGGCAAAATAGCCTGCTTGTTTCTGATTGGATGAAATCCTATTTAACAAAATATCTAAACATCTGCAAAGTGCAGAAATGATCTAAGAAACTTAAAATAAATAACATATGGATGGCTCAGATATTGAGAGGAGCCAACTAAGAGATTCAACATGGACCCTCTGCTGAATACCCTGCAGGTGATGGAAGACATCCACCCTGACACTATGTCATGTTGCGCTTAATCAACATAGTCTTCTAGATCCTTTTATTCCTGAGCCAAATAATCATTACAGTGGAACACAGAATCACTTCAGCTGAAAGCCTGCATAATCCATTGCTATTGAATACCAAGTCTGTTCAGTTCTCAACAGTAATATTCAGTTAATTGATCCAACTAACTGGCCACCTGTGTGTAGTCATCTTCTCTAACATGGTGGAAGCTATTTGAATCTCAAATAGTCAAGCATTCAAGAATTAGATCTAGAAGAGCCTGCTTAGACTGCCAATCCCAGTTTATTGTAAAGCAATAACTATAATGTATTGCTTTTTAACATTAATATGTACAGCACAATCATTTTCAATTTATTTGTAAAGTGTATGCCTTTTTGAACGCCCTCTCTCCAAGGGCCTCAGAAGAGCTGGGGATGGCCCTGGATGGGAGCAATAGGGCACCATGTCCTATGTGTCGAAGCCTGGATCAGGTCGTTCTGTTCCAACTTCAAAAAAGGAAATTAAAGGTTGACCTCTCTCTGAACTGAGACAATCTGAGGGACAAAACATGAAAGCTGAGAGCTAGCATCCCTGACTCTGTGGCTTAGTACATTAGGTTAAGGTTTAGCTGTTACAAAGCAGACGATTGGCTCCCATAGAGTTCTATTGAGGGTCCTTACAGTGGTCTGTCTCCTCTATATAATGTCTCTGGTACTTCTCCCATAGAGTTCTATTGAGGGTCCTTACAGTGGTCTGTCTCCTCTATATAATGTCTGTGCCAGCCAAGGGGCGTGACTTTGGAACGGACACACCGGCATTCACGAGAAGCTGACACGTCTGGAACCCTCAGAGGAATGACAGTTGCCATTAAGGCGTGGGAGGGAGTGGCGGTCCGGAGGTTGAACCCGAGGCAGGACACCTCCAAACAGGGAGTTTGTTTTTTTCTTTTCGGTAACAGCAGGAGGGGAATGTTCGCCAAGAGGAAACAGGTGGGTGGGTTCAGTGGGCAATGCCGCTCATAATCTCCACACCCACGCCATCAATCACTCTCTTCCACACCCGGCGTCATCTCCTGACCGTTAGTTAGTCCTTCACCGGCGACAGTCAGCGGCTGCTACACCTGTTCATAGCTAGATAGCTATATTCCGATCTTGAATAATGAAAACATTCTTGGCAAATGCTTTCGCCGGTCCAAGACATCTCTCTCTATGTCTCATTAGTAGCATAACTGTTGCAGTGATAGCCTACAATGTTTCATATTTATATCAGCATGGATTCATTCAACGTTTACATGGAGAAGCGTTCCCACTATCAAAGAATATCACGAGATAGGGACTCTGGAACGTAGCCAGATAAGTGGTCAAGATTGAACAAAAATAAGAAAAAAGTTAGACTAACAACGGTGGAGATGGGATAATACACTGCTCCTCATCCAGTGGTCCCAACATAGCACAATGTGCACCGTAATTCCTGGGAGGTCATCATAGTCCCATAAAAGAGTTGAGCATCTAAAAATCTTTGTGTCTTCAGCAGCTGGACTCAAGAAGCAAACGCCACGTAACTACAGCCACACCATGACAGGAGCCACGGTGTGTTCCATCATGTCACCAAACCTAAATCACATCATCCACCTGGTCCAAGGCAATGAGCAGTGAACACACACACACACACCTACAAAAGCTAGGCTAACGTGGCAAAGGTGATGCTGTCTAACCAGTGTGTGAGCAAAAACCTCAGCAGTTCTGGGGAAGGTTTATTTTACCCCTAGACATAAATACAGGCAGAAAAAGACACACATGGCTGTATGAGTAGTGTAAAAATAGGTCTGTGTTCCACTTATTTGGTCACTCAACACCCTTCATTCTGTTGCCAGATTTCTGCCTCTCATTCATTCCACTTTGTCTCAGAATTTCATCCATTCTTCATCGGTGCTGCTCAAATCACAGTCTGCATGAGCCGTGCATTGCATTGGCAAAACGGTTAGCTGTAGTTGGCGCAGTATCCTGCTGTACCACTAGGGGTAGTAGTCTAATTGGAGTCCGATCTTCCAGAGAATCTGACATCGTCAGTCTTACAGCAGCTTAACAGAAAAATATGGTCTGCTGCTCCCATTCGACGCCCGTGTTAGCACATTACAACTTAATGCCAGCCAGCATCGGCCACATCGCACATGTGGAAAAATGTATAGTTGCACTGCAAGCTTTCAGGTAGTAAGGATGCAGGCAAGACTGAAAATAGTCAATAAAGTATGCATTAGCCATTCTGCACCAGTTGCTTACGTGACGCAGTGCTGATGAAGGGAAGAAGCTGACAATACCTGCATATTAACTAACTGGAATTGCGCAGGTAATTATGACGTCTGGTTTCAACACGGTAGCTCTTCGGTCATACTGCTGCAGTGAGGTTTTTACTGGAACTGCATTTCAGGATGAACAGCCGCTTCCTGTCGGGCAGCATTCCTTTCCCGGCATTCCCCCAGTGCCACAAACACCGCCTCTCCCGAGCAGCAGCTGAACGTCTGCCAGTGAACACGCGCCGCTGTCACCTGACTGTCAGGCGTGCAACGTTTGCGGAAGACAGGTTTGTTTCCTTGCCTCTCTTTAATTAATTAACATATAATAACATAAGTTATTATTAATAACATTGATGTCCCCAGTCATAAAGATCATAAAAAAGGCAAATAAAGAGGTGGTTGGCAGGTGTTTACCAGAGCGATACGCGTGAACAGCAGTGTTGACGTCCACTGTAAATACGCTGAACCATCGCGACTGAGGTGTTCAGAGGCCATTCACACCAACTGTCAGAAAAACACAAAGGCCCTGCAACCACGCACAGCGCACAATAACATAAACTCGATGTTGGAAGCTAGCATAGAAGGCTGTATCGAACATGTGCAATAAAAAGGGCTGAGTTATGAAGGACAGCATAACTGGTTAGTGGTTGGTTACAGTGTCTAGTTACTGCATCTCTCTGGGCTGGCTGCATTCCTTAGACTGGAAGTGCGTGCGTGTGTGTGTGTGCGCACACTGAGGGTAATATATTACAACATGTGGCTTCTGCATCTGCCAGTTCTAACAGATCAACATCTTCACGTCCACTTGAAGGGGAAGGAGGTGTGAGCTCATCGAAAAGACACGAGCGAGAAGAGGAGAGGGGTCAGGAGTTGGTCTGTCCCCGTGTGCCCCGGAACGCTCCGGTGTGCGCGCGCACGTGAGAGAGAGCAGGAAGGAGACCACAGAGAGCGAGAGAGAGAGAGAGACGATGGAAGACAGGCCACAGCGAGAGAAGGGCGCTGGACATAGAGGACACCAGCATCACATCAAACATGGAACACAGCAAGTGACAAAGTGGGGAGATAGAGGGAGGGAGGGTTTCTGTCAAGCTGGCCGGTTGGCCGTTGAACAGGCAACTGGTGCGACTGCAGAAACACGGAGGCCAGCGAGGAGCCATCGGGGGGGGCGCATGGAGCAGGGCAGCTACAAGTCACTGGCCTCCCTCTTTCCCACAATGCATTAGGAGCATCCTAAAGGTCCACTGTGCAGACAGAAACTGAAAAGTTGGTCAAAATAAATAAGTAAATATAGAAAATGTAATTTAAAAAATTAAAAGCCACCAATGACTTTTCCTGCATGATGACCACAAAAAAAGTAACAATTCACCTTGTGCATTCATTTTCCCCAACCTGTTTACCACAGGAGAACGGTTACTCAAATGAAGGTGGACTTGACATCAGTGTGAAAAACATTTATCTAAAGCTAAAAACAGAGAGCATGAATGGTATTCGGGATAGCCCTACGATACAAAATAGGGAAAATCAGATTTTATGGTGGCTATGAATATGTATATAAAGCAATTATTGTATATCAAGTTGGTAAACAGTTGCAGTTTCCACAAGGAAATGTAATACTGTGTAATATCAACATAATAACTGTGCTGAGAGGGAGAACATGATTGGAAACAAGGAGAGATCATTAGTGACTTTAACCATTATCCTGTCTGTAGTGTGTGTGCGTGCGTGCGTGCGTGCGTGCGCGCGCACTAAAGATTAGCATGATTATGACAGCCATTGATGGCTTATTAATTATAGTTAGGCATGTGGTGTGTGCACTAAAGATTATGGGACAACCATTGATGGTTTATTCAATATTGCTGTGCGTGTGTGTGTGATGTTCAGGGATAGACATTCCATGTGTGCACTCTAGTATAAACAGACTTACAAACTTAGCATCTGCCAAATGTTCATCCCTTCCAGCACACAAAGCCACATGTAGACATGTCACAACTGGACCTATGCTATCACTGGCTGTCTAGTACATAATATATATGGACTGGGGCCAAACATGCTCCATAACACACACACACACACACACAGCGACACACACAAAATCATTCAGTTCGGTTTTCATTCCCGCCTTACTATTACAACATATCATTCAGTGAGAGTAGACAAAGCAAAGCGTCATGTTATTCCACGTTGTCTTTCGTCACACTTTTCTCCAAAGTAACTTACAGTAAGAACAAATGCAACTCCGAGGAGCAGAGAGGGGTTAGGCATCTTTCCCAAAGAGCAGGGCTGGGAGTCCAACACCCAGTCAACCAGAGTACCGTGCCTGCATTACCCTGTATACAACCTAAAAGTGTGTGTAATGTGTTATTTAGGACAAAGCACAGAAAAGGGGTTTGCATTAGTAGATTTAACAGGAAACTAGCACAATAGTGATATTACACCAGTGCCAAGCATTATACAGTACCAAGTATACAGTATTATACAGTACCAAGTATACAGTATTATACAGTACCAAGCATACAGCATTATTCAGTACTTAGTAGTCAATACAACTACCAAGTAGATATTTAATGTAGTATAATAACGGACTAAACCAGGGGCCTGAAAGCAGATACCATTCGCTTCAAGTCGCTCATAGGGAAAATAGAGTGGAATACTAAATTACATGGTATCTCATAACAAAAGCCCATTGAAGCCATTTAAATAGACTTGAACAGCCAACCTTGATGGTTGAATAAGCTAATCATTACAAGCTAGAATGCACGTCCTTGGTCACACACACATAAGATCTGACCTGATTTCTCACACACACACACACACACACACAAAAGATGCCAGACTAAAAAAAAGGCCCAGTCTATGCTTGTCTATTCAATATTCAGAACTTTTATTTAAAAATGACCCACATGTTAAGGACAACCATAGCACAATGCCACTATGCCACTTTGAAAGTGGCCCAGCTCAGATAAAAACAACGCAGAGCTCTGGAGAGGGAAGAACGCAGCCCAGCACCCCACCGGATCCAAAAGATCAGCGCTCGATCCGATACTTATTTGATCAGATATTGACCCACTCCATTTAACACAATATATCATGAAACGGCGTTAGCACACAGTATCATAAGCACAACTAACAGGCAAATGTGTGTGTGTGTGTGTGTGTGTATGTGTTTATTCTTTGCATATTTGTTTTGTGTGTCTCTCTGTGTGTGTCTCTGTGTAGCGGGCCTTTGTAGATGCTGCTGCCCCTTTAAGAACAGTAGAAGAATAACAGAACCCTCAGACTTCCTCCCCCCCCCCCCACTTTCCCTCCCTTCTGTGTGTTATGTCAGGAATGTTCTCAGGGCTCTGTGATATTCTGCTGTGTCACACACACACACACAGGCAGGCACACAACCCACACTGAACAACAATGGATCTGCTAGAATACTGTAGAACTTGTATTCATACACTAGGGCTTCAAGGGAATGTGTGTACGCACACACTCACACACGGGTAAACCCCAGAACGTGCACACGCATACACAATTTTTGAACCACTGAAATCTTCAACAGCAAATCTTGAACACGTGCGAGCATACACAACCCAAAACACACCGAACTGTATGCCTCAAATGCCTGTTGGAGTTGCTTTGCTAGCACTAAAACGCACACACACAGTTTAAAGTGTGTTATATGTGTGCCTGTTAATTATTCATCACACACAGACAGTTTGGTTAGTTATATATATTGTAAATAAATACTAGAACTTTGTTGATATCGACAAAGTTATTATTGTAAAGTATAACCGTTATACCTGATGGCATGCTACTGAAAGTATTCTGAAGGAATGTGATTTGTTTCACGATAACTGCGGTATGATACGTCGCCTTGGGAAAAGCATCTGCTATATTCTGTAGAAGTAAAACGGTCTTTAAATCCCTAGCTTTTTTTGTTTTTCAACTTGTTACTTGAGTATTTTCTCTTTTAGTGGATCATGCAGCATGTCTATGATGCTTTATTTTTAGCACACCTTTTTTTCATGTGGTTAGCGACGGGTGCTAAAGTCCCCTTCGGAGGGTACGTTAGGGATGAACAGGTTAAACACAATTTCTGAAAACCCTACTTGCTCCACTTCAATACGAGTTCAAGTTGTACTTCGCTATTCTAATCCAGCGTCTCCCTCACTGTCAGCTAGCTGTCCATGCTCCGTGTGTGCTGGAAAATAATCCAGTGTTTCTGCGCAGCCCTGGCTCTGTAAATGGGAGCACAAACTAAGTGGTGCAGACCGCACCACACAACAATATCCTAGCCTTGGCAATGTGTGTCCAATGTACAGGGAGGGGAAGCAGGGGTGGAGCTTCACTGTGGCACTGAAGGCAGAGTTGTGTTTGTTTTGAGGTCGAGGCAACGCATCACTGACTCCACCTTTAACATGCAACAGCAAATACAGGCAACACACACACACACCTCTAAAAAGACCCACCTTAACAGAGTCCTCTCTAATCTCTTGGTTTAAACTGGGAGAAGAAGCGATCTTCAGATTACGCAAAGAGGAGGATTATAAACTGTAGGGGTGACAGACAGAGGTGGAGTAAGAAGGAGAGTCCCCCAGTGTACCCAAGTACCCCTCTGCTGTATTCACCCTCTCTTCTCTACAGCCAGAATAACCAAAGCCTGGAATGTAAACGATGTTCAGCCACAAAGCGACGGGCCACGAGCGCATTGCTCGCAGCGTGTCCGGGGGCTTAACAGTCCGTTAGTCTCCGCACCAGACTGCCATGTTAGCAACACGTAGCAGCACCAGCACCTGGGCTGAGAAGGGCAGAGAGGGGGCATTAAGAGGGCAGACAACCTCTGACAGATGGCAGCTGGTGCAGCACGTGCCAGGAGATATACACACACACGCACACACACACACACACGCACGCTCTTACGTCGCACAATGCACGAGCAGACATGTGCACACATATCTTCCTCACATGCACACACACACACACACACTAGGGATGGCCCCAAATATTCGATTATTCGGGTATTCGTTTGTTGGGCATGTATTCTATTTAAATATTCGGATTAGAGTATTTGTTTTTTCACATTATGCATGCATGTTTTCCCATTAATCCCTACTGTCTCCAGATACAGTAAAACAACAATATGAAAGATATTACAGAAAATATTAGTATTAGAAACCTGTAAAATGGTATTCGGGATAGCCCTAACACACACACACACGCAAGTTAATCCTGTGACTAGCCCAAACATCGTCATGAATATGTGCACATATATTCATGACGATGTTTGGTCTAGTCACAGACAAGGCTGTAGAGGGAGAAACACATTCATGTAAAGGACAAAGCTGAGGATAAGAATCACATACATACACACACACGTAGTGGGCTTCTGTTTACATATCTTCCAGTCAATACTGAGCAAGTTGTAACCTGTAGCCTACTGTAGGTTGCTACTCACACATACAATATGCTAACGGTCTTTGCCAACAGACCACTGCGATGCCATCCATCACTGTGGTCCCGGTCATAGTGGCTGGCCCAGACAAGATTTCAGAGATGTTTGTTGTTTCGTGGGGAAGTGACGGACAAATGACCGGTAACACCCATCTGTTTATTATATCTGGTATTATCATATCCAAACGTACTGGTTTCAAAAAGTTATCAGCATGTAAGACATAACCATTTTAGCCCTCGAGTCATTTCCTGTTCTTCCTTATTCCTAAGTGGAAGACAATAGGCTAGTCTTCACACTGAAAAGGACAAACCCTAGACAGGTCACAAGTACAATTAAATACGTCCTCATCAGTCATTCTGATGAGAACAAAATGTATTTCACAAGAAACAAGCGATTAGTGACTAGAAGGGGTGGTGCCATTATGATTGAAGCTAACTGAATCACTCAAACTTCTATTATGACACCATCAGAAATCCAAATATTTACTTGACAAATGGCTTCAGGGGAAATAAGGTCGTTAGATGACATCCCTATCCAAACTCATGCCTATGTTACAACAGACACACGCACACACAGACACACGCCCGCAGACATGAGCGCTTACTGAACCTTTCATGCTCACGTAGACATCCTTCCCTTCGGGCAGGTGCGTTTAGTCGCTTAAATAAGTGCAAAGCCTGTTAAGAAAAGCAGCTGGCTCAACAAAAGATTAGTCGCTTTGATTGCTGACCTAGTCAGGATACAGTATGAGAGCGCACACACACACACACACACAACACAGCCTTTTTTCTGCCTGAATAGAGAGAGGGGAAAAGAATGGTCCCTGTTTGGAGAGACCCCCCCCCTATCAAATATAAAAATCTGTTACCTGTAACAACCTGACCCTGAGAGCAAGCATTGCTGACTCTCTCTCTATATTCTTTCACTATCCAATTCGGCCATTTTGGAATACAAGGCAATTGCTGCAACCAAAAATTAACTTAAAAAAAAACTGAATAAATCCTGTAAACAGTGCTTATTAGACGAGGATAAAGCAGAAGGGGGGGGGACATTCCGGGGGGGGGGGGGGGGGGGGGGGGGGC
>JAODUH010017532.1:0-26527 GCA_027564835.1 Typhlichthys subterraneus | reverse complement strand
CGGGGGCGGGGGGGGGGGGGGTGTCAGTCATAGAGGTGAAACTGGAACCACAGCTGGGGGAAAAAGTCAAAACAGGGACGTCAAGTAGCTCTTTGACCCCAGCAGCTCACATTCACTTATTTACACACACGCACGCACGCACACACACACCCGCACGCACACACACACACACACACACATACAGTATACAACCACAACCTGGCAACCATGTATTATATTGTGACAATCTTGGTTAGTATTAATAATTATACTTCTCAAGGCAGAATTAGTGGGGTATATTCCATGGTTCATTCACAGCCTCCAGACATATTACATAATAATAATAATAATTATTATTATTATTATTATTATTATTCTTATTATTATTATTATAAATAAAAAATTATTATAATTATAATTATAATAATGGCAATTACTATAAATATATTTATTTTGGACATATTAAACATATTAAAAGTCAAGTGAAATGAAGATTAAAATATTTAAAGCGATGGCTCCTTTTATGTTGTTTTCTCATTATTCCGACAGAGGGCGCTGTCATGGTGCTGCCTGTTAAAGTACAAGATGTACTGTACCTCGGCTTTCTGGGGAGATCCCAGATTCACTTTTTTATTTACTATTATGGTAAATATAACCTGGTGTTCCATGATAGGCCTTGCCTGTTATCGCATACTACCTTCTTACCGCGCTATAACTATTAGTTTGCTGTTAACATTTGCTGTTGTATTCTGTCAAGGATTCTAACATGTTTGGATTGTTGACAAAGGTATGTCTGCATATAGCTCATGCATTTGTTTTCTCAGCAGCTGTTCACACACCACATAAACAGTATTCCTACTGTGCAGTGTTTTTAACTAAACAAAAAACATATCGATACTCTCTGGATTATGTACATTTGAGTGTGTGCTTCTTTTCTTTCACTTAATTTTATAAATGTTTTGATCATTAATGGATATATAAAATATATCTATAGCCTACATTAATTCTTAGTTATGACGATGAAACAGTTGGAACGTATCTTTTTAAATATCTTGACCCATGCTTCCTTTCCACTACTGTGGTGCTTATCATTCAGCAGGGAGGACCGGCTCCAGAGTGTGCGTGTGCGTGTGCGTGAGCGTGTGTTTTTACAGTATGTACACATGTGTGTATGTGTGTATGTGTGTGTGTGTGTTAATGAGAGCGTGCCACACAGACCGTGACACTCACTGCGCTACATGCACAGCTGGTGGTGGGCTGGTCACTTCTGAGAACGACATAGCTCTCATTCTCACACATACTCTAACTCATCACCCATCATCACCCATCAGCCGCTATCTCTCTCTGCCCTGCGACGTTCTCGCTACCTTCTTTAAACATTAACTACTAAACTAACTAAAATCTATATCTCAAATATGTTCAGCTACTTTGTGTCTTTTCATCTGAGTCGCTCGTTTTTTAACCCCTAGCTTCCTGTTCTTTATTGGAAAGGAAGTTACGAAGACCGCACGTTGACCTACAGACAGTACATATTAACTCGGCTTCAGAATTAAAGGGACCATCCTCGATCTGTGCCCGGAAATTTGGTTTAAACCAGTGTGACAGTGCTGTTCGTAAGTGCTGAGCGGCTGGTGCTGATATTAAACTCCTCTCCCCTATAGCACTCTCAAAGATATCTACCCCTGCCCTTGAAGCCATGTTTAAATAGAAATAGTGAGCTGGAGTTACAGTGTAACTACTTTATGGGCGATACAACACAATTCACTACTGTATCTTTAACCAGTCATATGGAACACATTCAGCCAATAGGCTGTGAACCACACAAATATCTGCCTGAAATATTAGTGACAGTGATGCTGAACTGTTATATTTAAGATAATGAGTGTGAATTACTATTCAAAATAGTAAGAAATTATTTAATATTCATGATCCTCCACGACCTAGTCTGGCTGCTTCCACCCAACTATTGCTGTCAGCTAAATCTTTGCTGAGTTCATAAGAATTCACAAAGCCAGCTGGCACCATCTTGAATTTCAGACAGTGACCAAACAAAAGAGATGTTTAAAGTCACACACATTTATATATATATATAAAATCAGAATGCCATACAGGAAAGGATTAATTGATTATTATAAAATATACAGTATATAGAGAACAACTTCTGTTAGTTAACGAATGCTGTATATGCTTGAATGTGGTCCTCTGCTAAGCATTTATGGAAATATTTTCCCACCAAACTCTTCTTCTCTATATATCTAAGCCCCCCATCCTAAGACTCCCTACACACAGAATAAAAATGGTTCTTCAAAAGGCCTTGTGGTGCTATGAAGAACAATCACCTAGTAAAGAACCATTTTATGTATGGTTCTACATGTATGTCATATGGCACTTTATGGAACCAAAAATGGTTCTTCTATGGCATCACTCTGAAGAACCAAGTGTAGTAGGAGCTGTGGTGCTTTGGAGTGACATCACTATTTCTCACGCTCTGTGTCTTCTCCATCTTCCTTTTATGTCCCCCTGTGTTCTCACCCTCTCTCTTTGTCCCCCAAGACAGTGGTAGACATGCTGTGGCTTTCCTGACCCAAAGCTTGTTGCTATTTGAACTCAAACAAAACAAAATGATCTCTCCTTTCAATGCCATATATGGGTGCTCCCTCAGTACAGTATATAGTGTAGAGAGAGTGTTGTGTGGTGCGGTCTGCACCATGTTGTATGTGTTTTCATTTAGAGTACAGAGCTGTGTAGAAATACAGGATTGCATGCAGAGCGGAGAGCTAGCAGATTGTGAGGCGCTATTAGCTTACATTTGTGAGGAGCTATTAGCTTACAATTGTTTAAAGGGACACTCCTAAAATTGTGTGACCTGCAATTCCCCCTTGTGGTTGAAGTCAGCATTGCAAAAGCATTGTGCGCTTTGGTTTAAAACTCCCCTCCTGCGCGGCTGAGTAGCTCACACCATTCTCTAGCCCTTCCCAATACACTGTGTGTGTGTGTGTGTGTATGTGTGTGACAGTTGTGTTTCCAAACCTAAAACCGTGAGCTGGGCCATTGATGTTTTGTTCTCGTTATACATTGTGTTTATATGTATTATATATTTGTATAGAGTTCTGTCAAGCAGTTAGTTAATGTCTTCTTCTGTGCTGTCCTGCTGAATCACACTTCTCTATGTCTGACGGGGTAGAGAGGTGGGGGTGTGTAACGTTATGTTTTCATTATGACATCCTAAAGGTGTAGTCAGTGGACTAAAAGTTAACCAGTGTCTGTTAATGGAGACTACGTTGTTAATGCGCATTCTGTAGTGTGTATAGCGCTCTGGCTTCAGCTGTGTGACCAGTCCACCAGGACGCTGACAGATGGCCCAGTGGGAAACCAGATGCAGAGAAGACGCCGGGGACCGTGTTAATGGTTGCACAGGAAAGAGGGGCTGTGGGAACAGGGAAGGGGGGTTGTCATCTGTCCATGAGGGGGAACAGAAGAGTATGAGAAAGTGTAATAAACTTCACAGTGGGGTCCCGTTGATGCATTGAATAAGCTATAGTATAACATGACAGCCCACTGACTGAGTTAATAATGGCACAGTGCTGGGACCCTAGCCTATTCATAGCAATATTATGTATTCAAAATAAATCAGGGCACTTTAAATTATTAAAAATATTTAAATTGTATTTTTCCATGTGAAATACAAAATAGAATGCTATTCATATATGCATGCGATTATGTAGAAATGTGGGATATATATTCATATCACACTTTTAGTATTATATAGTAATTCTTAAAATCCTAGAATCATGTACAGCTATGGGATACTCTATTATATAGTTCTATGGATGCAACAAGGTTAAGCTAATATTGCACTGTTGTACCACGTTTCCATATTATTATGGGCGTGGCAATGAATGTCAATCAACGAAATCGCAACGTCGTGGCCACACCCACTCTTCCTTATTTCCTGCACCCGCCCCAAAAGATTGACAGCTCCCACCGCTCTCTCACTAGCTCGTGTTCGTCTTTCAGTGGATGTTGACGAGCCCTCCCGAGCGTTGTGTCGTCGGATATATTTCAACTTTTTTACTATTTCACCGGAAAAACAGTGTACGGGGTTAGTATCGAAGGTTATGAGAGGAGAGGGAGCGCTCCAGATAAAGTAACAAAGGAGGGGTATCTCTATATTTCATGGCTGCTGGTGATGGTGCCCAGCTGCCGGCGACAATAGCGGCTAGCCGGAGCGTGGAGAAGGCGCTCGAAGAGGCTGCTGCGAGCGGGGCTCTGAACTTGTCCAGCCGCAAACTGAAAGAGTTCCCTCGGACCGCCAGGAACTACGATTTGTCGGACATAACGCACGCAGGTGAGGCTGCCTCCTTCTGTATTCGGTTATGTACCAACGGGGTGACAATGTATGTGGCACGTTGTCGAGCTGGGGATGGACAGTGTTGTGCTGCGCATTATAGTCTTTTGTTTTATTGCCACCTGCGTTGCCTCGGCTTTCTTCAGCGCTGCATCAGTGCAGTGAATGTGGAGCACAACGTTGTATAGCCTAATAATGAACCATTCGTCAGCCAAGCCCACTTCCTCAAGAGTTTTCTTTTTTTTTTTTTTTTTTTTTTTTTTTTTTTATACACAGACCCCGCCAATGTTGTCACCGTTCTCAAATGCGTAGCCTATCTTGACATCCTGTATGGTTTCATTATTTTGAATTTGGTTATGATTAATTCTGACAGATATATTTTGTTTACACATGTGGGCCGTCTTATTGCTCATTTGTTATGAGCTATTATTTAATACTCCCTGAAATGACAGCAATAGAAATTAGATTATTTCAAACCTAAACTTTATTAGTCTACTTTACAAGTGTATCTATCATCTTGATGTCATTTTTTTATACTGAATTAATAATTTGTAGGCTAATGCAAAGCTGTTGATGACATCGCTTCTGTTCAATGGGTGAAGTTGTTGGTAAGACCGACTGACAGACAGACATCGTCTAGTCTATGTAGTGTGTTTGACATTCAAGAAAACTATATTGGCCCCATCCCCAGGGGCTGAAATAAATCTGGATGCCCCCTCCCCAAATAAAGTGAGCCTCCTTTCTTTCTATTTGCTCTGATAATTATGTCCATCTGTTCAGAGGGACCCCATGCTTGATTTTGTGGGATGGGGAGCCCTTGAACATACGCTGTAGCACACGCCTGCTGTATGAGTAACCCGGAGGTGATCAATATGGAAGTGATTCAGAGTGAACCCTGTGTCTCTTGTCTTCCATTAAACCAGGAGAAGTGAAACAGCCATTGGCCAAACGTTTATTTTTATATGAACATTATTCTTAATGGCAGGAAGTCATAGTGTAAATTGCAATGCAGACCCTTTTATACGTGTTTTGATTTGGTCTCTGCTTTTATCTGGGATGCTTGTTGTTCCACTCTTTGGCATGAGTACCAGAGTTGTTTTTACAATGACTAGTTTCAATTTTTAAATTTGTATCTTTGGGTGTTATAATGTTGCGTAGTTTTAGCTTTGATGCAACAGCTTCTCGTCTGGTCTTTTGTGATACTTTCTGATATTGGTGGTAACTGGGAAGATAATGGTGTGTATTCAGTTTCGGCAAGAAACCCATCCCAGTTCTTTCATCCATTAACAGACATTATGTCAACCAATGTGTCTGGTAGTGGTGATGACATTGTAAAAGCTTGTCTCTTTCTGCATCATTTTCACACTGTGTGTGTGTGGAGACCGTTCTTGCTGATTCATGAATGGGTTCAGAACAAAGGCTGACGTGCTTGCTTGCCAGTTGTCATACTGTATGTTTTAGAATAACGAATCAGCTAAATTACTTATGTAATTGTACAGTAATATAATAACAACAAACAAACAGTCTTTATGGAGGATTGACTTGACAAAGTGTGACAATTGTTTGAAAATATGGTGTCAGTAGCTACCAAGGTCAGGGTACTGGCCTGATCGTGTACCTTGTAACACGGCCATCTATGGTACCCTGTCCAAACTACACCTGACCTTCACACCAAGTTAATAACTTTTTTCATATTGTACGCATGCACGCAGTCATGCAGAGGGCTAGCAAGACGGATGAAAAGAGGGGATTATTGTATTGAGGCTAGTCTATCTAGAGGAGGCCTGGGAGGCGTTTTAGAATAACAGTAGCCCCCCCTCCCCCTCCCCGTTGGAGCCGTTTCCCCTCAGGAAGGTCAGAGGTACACGCACACACACACAGACACAGACACTCTGGGCTGGAGACAACAAACCAGAGTGTGTTCTGCCAGTAGCACCAATCTATAAAAGAGAACAAAGCCCTGCTGTGTGTATTGTCGTGCACCCACCGGATCCTACTGAGGAGACCCTCGAGTTGTCTTATTGTTGTTCCATCGGGAGAAACAAACTAACAGTTTGAAGCCTCCTGAAACCAGTATTCCAATGCAAGTGATTTTAACAGGGATTTGCTGTCAACGTTCATCCAGCATTATTGTTGTGTTACCCATACAACACTGTTCCCCACCTTTTTTCCTGGCTAAATAGTTTGTGTTGCCTGGATCTCCACTCTCATATGCCCTCCTGGGTCTCCTAGAGACAAGGGCTTCTTGTTGAGAAGGTGGGGCTTGGGGTGTGGGGGCAGGCAGGCGAGCCAACAGACTCCCTCCATACCACAACTAAGCACCCCAGCAGCTGAGACGTAGAAATAATAAAAGTGTGTGTGGAGCGTAGAGGAGGGGGCTTCCACTTCTCTGATTTTCACCATGTTCCCGTAAAGAGGTTACAACACCAATGCCGGGACGTCCTCCTATATTCCCTGTGTTCTCTAAGAGCCCCCTCCCTCCCTATTTGAGTCATTCTCTCGGTCTGTCTCTTTCTCTCTATATTTTTCTTCTGTCTCTCTTCTGTGCTTGTGATTGTCTTTCGGCCTGTGCATCTGGGTTACGTTTATGACGGACTTTACTTTAAAGTATTGTCAGCTATTGTAAGCTGACAATACTTTTGTATACTATTATACTATAGTCGTTCAGCTATTAAGATCCACTAATACCCTTTTTGTCAAATTCATGAAATATCTCTTTACATTTCTAGCTTACCGTTCTCTGTGTGTGTTGAAATAATCTGATACTTCTACACAACCCTGGCTCCATAGATGGGAACATAAAGAAAGTGGCGAACATCGCTCACATCAACAAAGCCGCAGCACTACGCGTTGCTTCACAATGCATTTTGATGTGTGAGGAGGTGCAGCGGAGGACCGCGGAGTGATTATGTTTTGATTTGAGATCGAAGTTGGCAAGAGATTTGGAGAATGACTAACCCTTTACCTTACAGAGTTACAGAGTAGCATCTTATATCGCGGTGAGACCTGTGGGTAAAAGACAGCCTTTCTTGATCACTCAAGTTATCAGAAGTGATTGTTTGGTGCTTCCTGGTTGATAATGCAGCAGGAATGCACTTCAGCCCTTCTGTTTACACTACACAACATGCTTATTATTATAATTATTAGACTTATTATTATTATAATTATTGTTATTTAAAAAAATGGTCATGTCCACCCCTAATTAAAGCCTCCCACACTTCATCTTGAGTTTTTCTGTCACAATGTACACTGTGCTGAAATGCAGACATGGTCTTAGGCCTGTACTTGCAGTCTGCAACAATGTGGATATTCTGTGTGTGTGTGAGACAACTCAAAATAAATGTAAAAGTGTTTTAACAAAGACTGAAATCAAACGACTGCTCTTCTCGACCCACCGACGCACTCCATTTTGTCTGGCCCTGTTTCTTGCTTTCAGCATTTCTTTGCTACAGGAGCTCTCTCCCTGATGTCAACAAACCCGCTAGCTCGTATCAGAGTCACCTTCCTGGCCCACTGATATCGGGCCGCTGTGAGAAGCTTTTGCTAAAGGCAATGCACTCTGGCTGTAATGATCTTGTTGTTGAGCAAGCCCTGCCCTGGACACATTGTGAACTCTGTCTGTGTGTGTGTGTGATCTCACCATAAGGATATACTCTGTGAGTTGTTTACATCTGTTCTGTGTCATTACTGTGCACACGTATGCACAGTGCAAATCTGTGTCTCTCTGTGTGTGTGTTCTTGAGAGGCGCCGGATGTGGGCTGCCTGAACGCTCATTTTAACTTCTGCTTTCCTCTCCCTGTCTGTTTTCCTCCCTCTTATTGCCTCACCACGCCTGCCTGTTGTGTCATGCACTGCTATGCAGATGAAGCAAAGGTCGTGGTTCCCTAATGGCATTACAAATATGTAAACATAAACATGATATTTTGTTACAGCTTTTTTAAATATATGCGCCCCCCTCCCCCTCATATCATTTAGTGGTTGTCAATGAGGGGATTTGACTGCTATAGTCAGACAACACCTTATCAATCCCTGAGTGAATGTTTAGCTTGTGCAGTAGCAGAGAGTCAACGTGACTTTCTCTTAGATATACTGATCTGTCTTTTCCCCTCACAGAGCACAGCAGATGGTGAGGGAGTGTGTGTGTGTGGGGGGGGTCCCTCTCTTCTCCCAGGGGAGGTAACGAGAGAGAGGGAAGGCAGGCAAGGCACCCCGGTCCTGCATTGCAGTCACCAGCCTGTCAGTTCACTATCCATAAACAAATACTGTTTACTGTATCGTACAGTGGCAGGCAAACCGCCTGGTTCCACACTATGCCTGCTACGTATCATCCAGCCGCCCTTGTTTTCTTTTGTAGCCTAGCTCTCCTCCTAGATTGTCTCTGAATCACAGGGAGAACAACAAGTTGTCTGGCAACCACATGTAGACAGGATTCTTCTGACAAGTAGAGGCATGGCGGCCTCCACGCCAGGCCCAGTTTTGACGGGCCTGACCAGCTAGTTGATCAAAGTCTTATCATTGGAAGATGCTTTGATTTAGAAGTGACATATTTGAAATAGGATAGATATTGTTCACCTTGAGGTAGGTCAGAGTAATTACAATGTTTGAATTTAATTGGAGAATGTGTCGCATTAAATAGTGTGTGTGTGTGTGTGCGTCAAAAACAAAATGTGAAAAATAATGGAATATGTTACACAATGTGGCCACCAATGGAAACACGTACCAGAGCCCTCTTTACTTTGCCAGTGTAGATCCGGAGTCCTACTGGCTAGCCATTAGGTAACTAGGCCTGCATCACAGCCCTCGTCTCCCCAAGTTTTTATCCTTTGCCCCTGTGTATACATTACAGGAGCGTGTAAGTTATCTGATGGTGTGGAGCGCTGTACTGCTCAGTAAATAATGGAGAGCTGGGGCCCTGCTCTTGCCTTCATGCTCTCCCTCTGACTTATGTAAGCCTGCGGAGCCATTTAACTCCTACGCTTGAATCTGGTGTGTCCAGATGGTTGGCTCACTGACGCTCTCGCCACATGAGGGAGCTGGCAGGGGGGGCTCCGGTCCTGGTACGGGATGCTGTGCATGTGCGTGAATTTCGGCCCACCACGTTGGGCTGTGAAGCTTTTAGCTCAGCAACTTCAAAGAGTGTTGCCACAGAATGGGATAATGAATTCTAGCGATAACAAGACTGCAGCAACCCTTCTTTAGCCCCCCGTCTGCATTTTGTTTTGCACAGAAACAGATGAGGACTCTGTTAAGTGTGTGTGTGTGTGTTGGCTTACGCATCTGTTTTCCATTGGCGCGGGCGCTAGCAGGCTAACTCGTAACACGGAGACGCAACACTTGGCTGTTGATGACGACATCACTGATCTGTCATCAGGCCTCACCCACTGTACTTTCCGGCTACCCCTCTGTTGCAACATTATCGGCCTTTACACCTTGTTGTCTTGTACAGCCAGAAACCAAGGCAAGTGGCAGACTTTCTGTTTTTTTTTTTTTTTGTGCCATCTGGCCTACTGTAGTATGTGTTTTCCCGTTTGTCGTCTTTGAGTTCAGGATTTGACAAATCTCACTGTTGGGAAGCTGTGTTGTCTGTGAACTGTTTAATAAGGTAGACATTTGTAGTGTTTTGGGGATTAATCAACATCCATTCCATACTATTTTTAGTCTGGCATGGTTTGCGAATGCATACTTAATCCATGCGAGAGTCACTCCTTCACCTCTGAAGCACTTCCGTGATGGAGATCGGACTTCCCCACTCTGCCCCAGTTTGTGCACTGTGGTTCCTCTTTTGCATGCGTATTCGGGGCAGGTTTTCATAGGAGAACTAAATCCTGGCACTGTGGAGGACTGGCTGAGAGGCATCTTAGAGAGAGGGAGGGAGGGAGGGAGGGAGGAAGGAAGGAATACTTTGATAAGAGAGGTTTGTTTTAATTTTTTTTATAATTACAGTTCATTTATTTCTCTCCCCTAATAACAGCAAAGCACATGGCTTCCTACACATTAAATAACAATGTATAAGATGAGCTAAGATATCATACATACAACACTACATCTAGACATAACGTTTATTTCACAATTCTGTAATGATCAAGCCTAGGGATGTCCTCCTCCCCCAAATGAGAGCCACTGCATTAAAAGAGATGGTTAACTCAACTGATGAATGGTGAAGGACCTCTGGGATCTTAGAGGCCAGTGTAATGCTAATGTTAAGGGTGGGGGGGGGGGTGTCACGGTTACTGAGAAAGTATTGGGTAAGGCCCTGGTTTCAGTATGGACTGGAGGGACAAATGAAGCGAGAGTTTCGTGCAGGCTGATATGCAAAGGGGACGCAAATGGTACAGGCAGAGCTTGCAAAATCAGGCTGGTGATATGATGATGGAGTACAAAGTACAACCAATGTCAATTAATTTGTCTATCTGTCAGTGTGTCTTCTTGGGCTGGAGCAGGCACAGATTGGCTAACCGGGAGCACCGGGACAATTCCCGGTGGGCCGGTCTGTTTTTTTTAGGCAGCGAGGGCCGGTATTGTCATGGCACTGGGTTGAAATGAATGCTGTCCCCAGGCTGCCTGCACTGCACTCACAGCAACCCACTCATTTTTTTATTTCATTTTATTTTACTGCACACCCACTCTCTTTATTGATTATTTCCTTCTGGTTCGCAGCCTGCAGGTTAATTATGACATAATTATATTCTGACTTCCCCAAACAGCGGCACTTCTCAAAATCATTTTTGTAAACTTCTGTCAGTGATGTTGGAGAATGCAAGCAAAAGCAGAACGCGCAAGGCGGTGCTTAAAAGGCAAGAATAAAAAAAGCTCTTGAAACTGAATGTAGGCTACTAATCTGAGCATATTTTCCTTAAAACCAGCGAGAGTAGCCTACACCAAATGAAGATGATGAGACGGCCGGTACATAACATTATGATAGTTATAAGCAGTGCAAGATGCTAGCGCCCATGCAAAACAATGTTGTCTACAAACCACCGTTCTTGTAGCTCTTGCAGCCTGTAGTCCAGTTTAGAATCAGGCCCAGCATGTGCTTTGGACAGCTCATTAAGTGAATATAGCCTAAGAATTGGAAGCATGAATAGCCTATTAATGAAAAGTATAGTGTAGGTTACACCTGCTCAATGGATAAATGCATTTATGAAACTGACTTGACTTCTTCTTCATCTTAAATTTTATAAAATGGGGAAATTTGAACTTCAAGCTAAACATCAAAACAGTTGCTCCATGCTCCTCTGCAGCGGCGGCGTCTCACATGTTGAAATGCATTGTGAATCAAACCGTAGTTCTATGGCTTTGTTGATACGAGCGGTGTTCGCCACTTTGTTTATGTTATATTTACGGAGTCAGGGTTGTTTAGAAGTGTCAGATTCTTTTTTTCGACATGCACAGAGAATGGTAAAATAGCTAAATGCAAGGAGATTATTTGGTGAATTTGACAAAGGGTATTAGCTTTCATTTAGCTTGCAATAGCTGACAATATATTTTAAGATACTGTATTAGTAATTGTGATCAAGTGTTACTAGTGACCCATTGTTTTTTTTTTGTTTTTTTTTAATCGAAAGGCAGTAAATATACAAAGCCCACAATTGAAAAGAAATAGGATAAGTCATATGAAATAAGCCTGCATATTTTGCTATTTTAAATGTTTCAATCAAACATGCTTTCTATGTCACATATCCGTAGCTGTAGCCTACCTTCCAGATTGTGCTGCAAAATAAATTATTTTTCAGTTTTCTCCGCCATGAGTTGACTTCATCCAGAGTTTTTGTTTCTCTGTGCAAGATATGTAGAGCGATCTATGTATTGACGCCATGATTGACAGTGCACCTCCCTGTTTGTTTTGCTCACGTTTGACACGCGAGGTTCCCTGGAAATGCCACTCTGAAATCATTTGGGATAATCGCCATGTGTATTGTCCTGCAACTTGACTGAATCGTCTAGTGTGTGGTTATGTAGGGGAAAAAAAGAATTTGGTCAAATCTGTTGTTATGTCTGTGATACTCAACGTTTTTTAAATCGGTTAAGATTTTTAAATCCTGTAGTGTGGGGCCAGCAGCTGTCACGGCCTCTGTACCACATCCTGTTTCATAGCAACATGCAAGCAGACTGTTGTCATTGGCAACCATTTTGATTGGTGTTATAAATAAAAGTAATGTTGGGTCTGCTGGGTAAATCTACAATTAATTATTTTAATATGCATGTTATTTAACTTAATTTTGTGCAATTTTATGTTCCATACATCAAAGAAGATCAAAGTATTTAAAAGTATCTTCTGCAGATTAATTGGAAAAGTTCCCTTGCTACAACAATGTGAAACAAGGAGCATTAATACAAACGGCATCACCATCCCCAGTAATGTAAATAATCCAGGCACGGACCAGTAATGCACAACTGTAAATAAATAGGATGTATGTAAACTTGCTCAGACTGCAGATGAAAATAAACTTTAAGATAAATCTGGTCACAAGAATCTTTCCTCTCTTGTGACCAGATTTATCTTAATCTACATACATGTAGATTACATGGGAAACACGAATGTATTTTACAAATAAATTGAGTAAGGAAAAAACATGTATATCAAAATCGGTATTTAGAGAATCGATAGTATCGCGCACCGTAATATTGCAATTCTCCGGTGTATCGATATTTTCTTACACCTCTATGTAATATAATATGTATAATGATTGTACATGAAAATGTTTGTTGCTTAACTTGTAGCATATGTCATGCTTATTTCTTAAACGTCTTATTTCTTAAATGAGACGTTATAGTCTACTGAGCATCAACATGACTCAGCTGTAAGGGACGGGGGAGAGCGGGAAACATACGGAATATGGGTAATGTTTCAGCAATCCTGACTGTTGCTGGAAGCTCGGTCCACCATTGTGGTGCCAGGACAGAAAACATTAGAGACTTTGATGAGCTTTGATGGGATCCTGTAGCGATGGCAGTGCCAGCCAAGGTCGCCAAATTCTGTCTGCATGGACTGCTACTGCTTTAATTTCATATTCGCCTGCAGATGTAATCTTCCATATATTCTGACATACTCATTTGCATGTTAGCTTGCATGTTAGCAGGGCTTGTGATCTGAGATTGAAAATTCAATTGAACCAATAGGAGCTCTGCAAGATCTGCAATAGCCAATGGCAGTCTGTGTTGAAATTAGACCTAGGGCTGTCGCGATAATCGCAATATTGAAACGATACGTGGCAAGCAACCGCCATTACCGCAATGTTGACATTTTATTTTTTTCATGAGTCTAGTCCATCGAATATGACGTCTGATCTATGGCGTGTGCACTATCGAAGCACAAATCTCCCCAGCCACGTATTAACTGGTTGTAGCCTCTTATAATACATCCATGGTTGTAGCTTTTGAGAGTGTATGTATTTACGACACTCCGACGTTACGCTTTACAACGCTTTACTACAGTTTAGTAAAGCGCTGTATTAGGTCTGAGAAGCGCACCATGCAGCGCTCACTTTCGAGTGATTCTTTTGGGACATGTCTTTCGTGTGGGAAATACAATGGAATATGTTATCCCCTAACCTTTTGGGTTGTTCAACCGAAAACAGCCTACTGTACCATCACTTCTTTCTGTCTACATGCTACCTAAATCAAGACAGTGTAGGCTACGCTTAGCGCGCCACAGGCTTTTGATCTTGCGCTATTTAAAATGCTTTAAATTAATTAGTCATATTTTCCATCTGATATTTTGGCAAACATCTGCTGGACAAAGTTAAACGTGATCGCCTACGTAGTCAGAACACCAGTACTAAACTGGTAGAAAGCCTATGCTGTTTCGCAATTGTCTCACCACGGACGGAGGACGGAGATCATTGTGCCTAAATGGCCCAAAATCATATTTCAGAAACTCTGTGCCACGAAAATCCGTGTATCATTTGTTCTTTCCATATTCAATTTAGAGTAAAAAATCGAAAAATTAAATAACCATTCATAATGTCATTATTAAATCAAACAAATTAATCAAACAAATTAAATATCAAGACAAATGTTTGCCCCGTAGCCCGTTGTTTAATTCTCTATTTGTGATCTGAGCATAAAAACAAAAGTACAAAAAATAAACAGTTTTTTGTGTTTTGGTTTCAGATTCAAAAACAAATAATGACATTATGAATGATTATTAAATTTTTCGATTTTTGACTCTAAATTGAATATGGAAAGAACGAATGATACACGGATTCACGAACTTGACCATTCAAAACAAAAACAATAATATGGCGATAATACCGCAGACCGCGGTAATGGGCCAACCTAAATCACTGCATGTACATTTTCTTCACCGCGAAAGCCGTAATTGGACCCCGTCTCTCTTCTTACAGACCAGACAGTTAACTTGGATGTGTTGACTAGTGTGCAGGCTTAAACAATGGAATATCGAACACTTTTTTTTAATTTTTTTATATAGCGAAAACATGTTCAAAGAGCAAATCCGCATGCAAAAATCTAACAATAGAATATTTCAAATTTACAACAAACCTACACATGTAATGAATACCCGAATAGTCAAGTATTCTGGTCCAGCCCTACGGAATTCTTTAATGAACGTGGAAAGTTCCTGGATGCATGCTCTAAAATGCATTCCTTCACAGGCACCTTTTTGAATTTGAGAGGATGCTACCCCCACCCCCACCGCCACACACATACACGCATACCTTGTGATGACCTAACCCATTTTTTTGTTGAGTCATCCCGTTTCACCTTTTTTTTTTTTCATCCTGGTTGTGCTTTCATTCCATTGTGTGTAGCCTCGCACCGTTTCTCATTCACTCTGCCTTTCCCACCTCACTATTTCTTTTCATTAAGGCACCTCCCCCTCTTAGAACCTGATATGTTTGAGTAATTAATTTGGTTGTGAACACCCACATACTCTACTGTACAACCAGGTTTAATAACAGACTGGTCGAGAGGATAAAGAAATATAATTAAATCTCCAAGCTTGGCATACTGGTTCCCTGCCATTTTTGTACCTAAATCATCACCACATCTGCCGAACTATATAGTCACATGCTGTGAAACACACTGTATTTGGTTCAGACACAGATAAATGAGCTGTGTAAGCATATGTAATTATAACAAACAACAACACACTGTCACCACCCCCAAAAACATGGAGCACCACACACATAAACAGTGAGCGTAGATGCTAGTCCAAGGTGCTAGTCCAGTGATTCCCTCTACTAGCTAGCCTATACTGTCTCAGAGCAGGTAGGCCTGTTTGTTCGTAGAGGGAATCAGGGTTTCCTGAGAGTTGCAGGTAATCCACTTGCCTCCATCGCTTCTTCTAAGAGCAGGAGGAGGATTTGTCTTCTCGCCCTGTCAAGACCGGACAGTTTGACTTCAAGCTGGTACTGTGCAGTTGACTTTGTTTGTCACATCATCCTGATGACTAGTCAGTAAACAGCCAGCCGCACACCACGCCAGTCGCCATGGCAACCAATCTACACTGCATAATAGTGAGAAGTCAGTCTTTTTATGTGCTACAGCCATGCTACAGTATCAGTTTACAGGGCCTATGTTATGACGATATGTAAACTTGATATGGTTCAACACATTCATGTGCAACAAGTTTGACAGCATACATACACTTTATTTACATTAGTCTTATTTTGGTAGTTTGATCTTGTTGGAGTTTCTGAAGTAAGCTGTGGCAGCAATTCATATTAGTTTCCTTGTTTGGTAATTCAGTTAGGTCTTAATGTGGGTCTTACAGGCAGGTTATTCAATATGAAATTTAATTTTTTCCCTTGGTTTGCCCGAGCTTCCCTCGTGCGAGTTTCCTTGTGTGTTGGAGGCTTTGAGGTTTGTGTTTTCCAACTCATTCGAGGTTGACAGGTCAGCAGTGATGCAAGCCCCTGTAGCATAGCTCTGATGTGTAATTAGACCATGTTGTGTTCTGTATAATTACCCTTGGGGCTTATCAGAGCCAGAAACAATCCTTCATCTTTTAGGCTAATGGTTGGTCAAGGCCTAAGCTAATAATGTATGTCTTGACCGACCAACAATTTATGAAAAATACTACTAAGGGTTTAAATATATAGGAGAGTACATGTAGGCTATTACATTTTTTTTCTTCTATGCCTGCCTGCGTTGTGTGTGTGTACGCGCTTACTTCAGATTTAAGAGACCTCAGGTGTGTGTAAGTCATGGTCACTATGGTTACTTAACAGGAGGAGGTTGGTGGGTCAAACTAGGTCAACAAGGAATTAAGGTGCGATCCTATAATGGATTATTCGATCCCGGTGGAGGTAGATTGTACTTTGTGTAAGAGACACTGTAAGGCTTGATTCATAGCTGTGCAAACTACGCTGACTCAAACATATTTAGCTACTCAAGGAGGGTTTGACACTGTCTTATACTTGAATAGCTAAATGTGCTGTCCGCAAAAGCGAGCACAGTAGAATTCTATGGGATGTGTTTGCGTAGCTTGTCTATAAAACGGCACCAAAATATCGTACTTGCGTAGTCCTTGAGTTTACAAACTTGTCCACAGCACTAAAATACTGTACGTGCCTAGCCCTTGAGTTCACAAACTTGTCCACGGCACTAAAATACTGTACGTGCGTAGCCCTTGAGTTTACAAACTTGTCCACGGCACTAAAATACTGTACGTGCGTAGCCCTTGAGTTCACAAACTTGTCCGTGTAGCTTGTGTAGACTATGAACCAGGCCTACTGTATACTTGCTGCTACCGTTCTTCCCAGATTGGCTCAGTGGAGCCTGCGTGGGCCTACAATAGGAAGGAAGACGTGCAATGTGGGTCTCGGCTGTTTTCCTTCTCCGGGTCTCCTTGTCAACAATGTGATTCAGCGCCTCCATACTGTACATGCATGGGCTCTGTGCTGTTCCTGTCACCACACGTGGGCTCTCCCCGGCTACAGGGAGCCGACCGACTCTGCCCTGTACCATCCACCAGGCGCTTGGCTGTGCCCTGGAATGCCAGTTGGTGTTTGCTGGATGGTTCAGCGCCTGTTGGCTCCCCCCGCTCTGGCATAGATGCAGCTCCCAGGATGCACTTCATGATGTCTGTGAGTAAGTGCCGCTTTGTGACAGCAGCAAGCTGGAGGTCCTTTGGGAGAGGAATGCACCCTGGAAAATGGAAATATGGTGGCAGGGAAATGTTATAAGCAGCCACTTACTGTATCAGCTGGCCATGGTACTCAGTTACCCAACAAGGTGTGTGTGTGTGTGCGCGCGCATTCAGGCATATAGCCTATTTGTACGGGTGTGTTCAGTTCCCTGCCAAGCCAAACAGGCGCTTCGTGGTCTTGTCGCTCCCCACAATAGCATTGAAGAGAGGAGGAGAGAAGACCCTCCATCCCCCAACACACACACCCGCCCCCCTACTCCCACCCATTGTTCAGACAGCTATGGGACAATGAATGCAGGGAGATGGGAGAGTGCAGTACACATATCCCATTTCGCACATATGCATAAGATATGCTGTTTATATAATATAGCTTGTATATAGTGGGTAATACAGCCTACCACCCACACAGCCTCCTCGGTTTTCTCGATTTATTTATTTATTTTTTATATGCCGTGTGCACCGCAAGCATGCCTTCACTGCTATGTATAGTCTGCACATCCACATCCCATCACTACAGAGTGCGTAAGGCTGTAGCACGCACGCACGCACGAGAGGTTGGTTTGGGCTGGAATCCTGTCACACTCCCACACACTGAACCCAGCAGCTTTGTGTTCACTGGAGCATGTCAGATCCTCTCGGGTCCAATAATAATGGCACACCTTTTATTCACAGAAGCATCAATCTGGACGGGGGGGCAGAGACGCATCAGTACAGTGCTCTTATGCACAACAACATTTAGACACACACTGACAGTCGGGACAACATCAAAACAAATGTACTGTTAACACATTGGAACTGTTATTTTACTGGCAGTTTTAATGACAGCTCTGCTGGCACTTGGAAAAATGTCCATAAAGGCCTACATTAAGTAGAGAGAGCAATATCGGTCCCAACCTCCCCCATCCTCCATTTATACACCATCAGCACATCCAGCGATGAATCAATAGAAAGCTATTGGGCTGTCTGACAATAGACAGGGCCCGTCTCGCACTGCCGCTAATGAACGGTTAGCCTTAATGGTGCTTTGTGGGGTCAGCGGACCAGTGTAGCAGCCCTTTAGCTGTTGATTGTTTAGGCCAGGGTATGCACGCTCACTAACACACTCAGTGACACCGCCGTGTGTAGTCGGGATCGCGCAGATATTTCTGGAGAGGAAAGGAGTCGGTAATTACAGGGTCTGTACGGCGTGTGCACACCGCTCTACACGGCTCTACAATGCTTTCAGTACGAGAAGGAGTGTGTGTGTGGGGGGATGGGGGGTGCCCATAGGAATGTTAAGAGGGGGGTAAAATGCTTGGAAGGCAGAAAAATTGAGGTGAGAGGAGGATGATTAAACCGAAGGAATACAGCAATTTGGATGATTTGCCATGGCTGTACAGGTCAAAAGGCATTTTGGAGAGTTGTCCCAGTTGATTTCAAGTTCTATCCAGCCCAAGAGTGCATGAGAGTGACCCGGATAACCATAGGCCATAGGCATCTATTTTAGTACTGCAATGGAACATGGACGAGCCGGGACCTTGCCGGGATCTGTCACACTGGGTTCTGTGTTTTCTCCTCTCGCCTCTTTGTTCATTTTAGGTCAGAGCTTTAGAAAATACTTGTTATTTCTCCATGGTTTGATGCATTCATGCCGCATGAGAACAAATCCCAAGCGTGTGTGTGCGTGCGTGTGTGTGTGTGTGTGTGTGTGGGCGCGTAGGGAAATAGCATGGGAGGGGAATCGATGTGAATTCTCAGACATCAGGAAGACACAAGGAAGTCCTTGCTCATACATGCATACCTGCACGCAGCCTGTCCACTGTGTGTGTGTGTGTGTGCACGTGCGCGCATATGTGTTTGGGCGTCCACTCATTTGTTTTCAGTTACCTGGAACTGGTGACGACCGTGTGGCAAATTCTTCCACTAGCTTGCCTTAAATGGAAGACTAGCATTTCCTGCTGTTCAAGTACAACTTCCATGTATAATGCTATGTATGATATTTTCTGTTAGACTAGACTAGTAGAACGATTGGTGAGCAATCTTTGTGAATAACACGAATACTGTCACATACTAAAAATAAGAAATAATGTTTCATATGATTATGATATTCTCGTTTTCCCCCAACTGACACAGGGTGGTTGTTATTGTACATTCTGTTTGCCTACCCACTATATTGCCACAGTAGTCCATGCTACAACCGTGCATAATGCATACTAGCCTTACAAGTAGCCATAGCTACTTCACACGGAATACTGTTGCCTGATGGGAACGGATGCTAACTGTGTGTGTTTGTGCGCGTGCTTGTGTGTGATCAGACTTGTCAAAGAACCGCCTGTGCGAGTTGCCGGAGGAGCTATGCCAGTTCATCTCCCTGGAGACGCTCAGCCTGTACCACAATGGCATGCGCTCGCTCAGCGCAAGCCTGTGCAACCTGCAGGCTCTCACCTACCTCAACCTCAGGTAATGCACACGTATCTCTGACACGCACACACACACACACACACACACACACAGCTCGCGCCAGGCTGCAACTACAATATGAGTAGCCTGTGTTTATATTTATCCCCGAGGGGAAATTATTATATTCAAAAACAGTACAGGACATCCAAGCAATCATCACACAAATGATAGGTACACAATTAGGTATTGTAGTGTGGGCCAAAGAAGGAGTGCCTACACACACACACACACACACACACGGCCCCTTCAGCCCTCTCAAGTACACACTAGACCGTGCAGTCAACCACTGGGCAGATGTCCACTTTATTGTACCAAACAATGCTGTGTTGCTGTGCACCTGTGTACCAGGTACAGGTGCATCCACCTGAAAATGACATCATTGTTTGCTGTCTGTGTGTGTGTGTGTGGTCGACAGTCGCAACCTCCTGTCCAGTTTACCCCAGTCGGTGTTCCAGCTTCCCCTGCTGCGGGTGCTCATCGTCAGCAACAACAAGCTGGCCACCCTGCCTGCCTCCATACACAGCCTCACGCACCTCCGACAGCTGGTGGGTGACGCAGCGTAACGCACTGGGCCCCTCGCCTCGGGCTCCTCAAGAGACACACGCACACACACGCACACGGACACATACTGTATGCACACACAGAAGGCACTTTACCTCTGTGTTACACCACACACACAGAAAACACTTTACCTCTGTGTTACACCACACACACAGAAAACACTTTACCTCTGTGTTACAACGCACACACAGAAAACACTTTACCTCTGTGTTACACCACACACAGAAGGCATTTTACCTCTGTGTTACAACACACACAGAAGGCACTTTACCTCTGTGTTACAAGAACACAGAAATCACTTTACCTGTGTTACACCACACACAGAAAGCCCAGTTTCTGCAGAATGTAGATGTGTTGCTTCACTGCCCAAGTTTGTTTTCTGCCACTCTTCCTCTTTGCTCTGTCCAGGCACTTAATGTAGTTAAGATCGGTTGGTCGATCAGACAGCGTGAGGGTTTTCAGCTCTTGTAAAGAGCTCTCTCTCTATATATATATATATTTTTTTTTTGTATGTAAAATGTATTTTTAAATAAAATAAATTATGTATTTCCATGATTTAACCATAAAATGGAATGTAGTGATGTCTAATTAAAGTGCTAAACTGTCTCTCTCTCTCTCTCTCTCTCTCTCTCTCTCTCTCTCTCTCTCTCTCTCTCTCTCTCTCAGGATGTGAGCTGTAATGACCTACAGTGTCTGCCGGCCGAGCTGGGCCAGCTAGAGTCTCTGAGGGACCTGAATCTGAGGAGAAACCGACTCACCACTCTGCCCGAGGGTATGACATGCACGCACGCACACACGCACACACACACCTAGCCAAAACATACACACATACATGTGTGCGCGCACACACACATACACATACACGTACGCACACACACACACACAGTCACCACACACAACCCCTCGCCTTCTAAAACATCCCTAAACGTATGAGATTAGGTCACCGAAGTTCATGTTTCCTCCATCGGCCTCTGAAAGCGATTTTTAATCTCCCAAACCGTAATTTTGAATGCTGAATGACCTATGACCTCGATATTCCCCTCGATATATCACCAGACCGCTCCACTGTCTGTGAAGCGCCTTGACTTAACTTTGAACTTGACCTTGCTGTGGATCTCTTTCACACTGCTGAAAAGTAGTTCTTCATTTCCTGATCCTTGCCTCTCCCTTTCAGCATCACAGAGACACTTTAATCACCTATGACCTGTACCTGTACAACATACCTGCTCGTACAAATGTTACACCCTAATTCTGGCTGCAGTGTGTGTCTGCAGCCAGCAAAACGTTACTTTAATGAACAGCATCCAACCCACTTTTGCTCCTAATTCCTTAACAGATCTCCTTAACTTAACTCAAATCTACAGCTACACTTTAAAAGTCTCCCTCATGGATGTAGCTTACTGTAAGAATGATCTCCCATCTTCTTGATCATTTGTTTTCTAATGTTGTTGGTTATGTTGGCGCTAGACAGAGAGACTATATCTAATTTAATCATCATTGAATACAATCTCGGAACCAAGCTATAATTATGACTGTTAGTTTCATGCTTTTAATTTATTGTGGTACTGTAATTGAATGGTGGACATTGTGTGTTTAAATGTTGTATGTCGAAGTATTAAGCTGCCTTCTTGGCCAGGTCGCTCTTGTAAGAGAGATTTCAATCTCCTTTACCTGGTTAAATAAAGGTGTATATAAATCGTCTGATGCATCTGTTACTTTCTAGTAACAGAAATTAATCTGTGATGATGAAAAATAACTTGTTTTGAATGGATAGGTAGCTGTAAAACAGGTGTTGTGCCCTTGATGGAGGTCGCGCATATTACGCTTCCTCAATGTTTTGTTGATTTACTGTGCCTTTTATATTTAGACATGTTTGACAGTGAGGCTATTAGGCTACACCATCACTAACTGCAGGTCTACCCAAGCTATTTTACTTTCGGTTAGGCACAATTTTGTCATTAGCATACTATTTGCATTGAGTCATATCGTTGTTGTCCCCCAAAAAGCAACTGACTAGACATAATTTTAACTAGCTAGTTCATGTAATTAATTTAACTGATTAATTTTGTTGGTTGAACGTGTCTGTAGACTACTAGATGAATGTTTGTGGAGGTCAGTCGGAAGTTACGCTTAGGCCAGAAGCTGGCGCATGCGCAGTAAAGTTTGTTTTTGTTGTCAAGATGAAACCGTCTATATGTAGCTCATAGTCTATCTAAGCCTTAACAGTTTTGATCGCTTCATCTCTAGGTCTACCACCATTTTGAAACACCCCTCCAATGTCAGCTTGCTACCCCACTGTGATCTGGTGGCTGTGTGAACGCTAATGCCAACAGGCTTTCCAGACTATAATCTCGGTTAAACAAATAAAAGATGAGAGCAATACTGGGATGGAGCCAGACTAAGTGTAGCTAGTGATCTGATTGCAGCACAGACCGCTGCCTAGCAACACAAATAACGATGACAACCACCATTACCCCCCCACCCCTTCCCCCAATCCCCAGAGATCTCTGAGCTGCCCCTGGTACGTCTGGACGTGTCGTGCAACCACATCTCCCACGTGCCCGTGTGCTACCGGCACCTGCGCCACCTGCAGAGCTTCCTGCTGGACAGCAACCCGCTGCAGCTGCCCCCGGCGCAGGTGTGCTCCCGGGGCAAGTACCACGTCTTCAAGTACCTCAACATGGAGGCCTGCCGGAGGAGCCAGGAGGAGATGGAGCGCCACCTCCGGCCCACCGGCTTCAACAGCTGGTGAGAGAGGGAGAGAGTGGGGAAGAGGACGAGAGAGATGGGGGAGATTGGAAGAGAAAGGGAAGAGAGTGGGATGGGGGGGGGGGAGGAATGGGGAGATGAAGGGATAGAGAGAGGTGGGTGAGAAGGAGGGGGAGATATGAGGGATGCCGCTCATTAGGGAGAGGACTGCTAGAAAGTGGGCCAGAGGATTGAGCCGTAAAAGGAAGCCAGGGACGCATCAAATATTCATGAGCTATAATGGAGCACCAAACCCCCAGGATGGTCCGGGGGCCGTGGGCAGCACTAACATCCCAGAGATGGTGTGCTATGAGACAGACCAGGAATGAACCTTTCTGGGCTTGTTGTAGTCCATAGTGGAGGTCAGGCGAGGGGAGAATAACCATGAGTCCTGCCCTGCCCTGTCTGAAACGTGCTCCCCTCTCCTCCCCACAGCCTGTCGGACCAGGAGCTGTTCTCCAGTCAGTTCGGAGGGCTGGACTCGGGCTTCAACAGCGTAGACAGTGGCAGCAAGAGGTGGTCCGGGAACGAGGTACTGTAAGCTCCTGTGTGGCAGACTCAGTGGAGACCCAACGCAAAATGACCGTGTCTCTGTGTCCAGTCAGCAGACGACTTCTCCGAGCGTTCCCTCCGCCTAGCCGAGGCCAGTCGAGACCAGAAGAACCTGGAGGAAGAGGAGGAGGAAGAGGAGGTGCAGGCCTCCCCTAAACAAGGTGAGGACACGAGCATACACTTACATGCTCACAACCGTGCACATTGCACACACACACACAGTGAGCAGGTTATCATAACAATACCAGGCACTTGACCATGCCCTCAGAATGGACGCTTCTGTAACTGGGTGGGCAGGAAGGTAGAGAGAGGCTTCACCTGGATGTTGGCTCATGGTTTTCTCTTAGACCATGTAAATGTTTATTGTTTGTTTTTTATTATGCGACTCTAAAGGCACATCTGTTTCCACTGAAGGAAATGTGAAAGGGTAGAATAGCAACAAATAATGAATGACAGGTCATGTACATACTGCAGTATTGAATGAAAATGTGCTTTGACACGCGCAGTATGATGAAAAGCCCCTTTATCCATACGTTCTTCCTCATATCCTCCTCTTCCTGCAGCCCCTCACTTTCCACAGTGGAGGCCTTGTTTTATAATCCCTCCACAGGTATATTCTGCTGCAGCTAATATCTGCCCCCCGCCCCACCCACCCACCCCTCTCTCTCTAGTGAACGGGGAGCGGGAGCAGGTGGACTACATCGACAGCACTGTAACAGAAGAGGTGGAGGAGAGGCAGGCAGGCCCCCCCACGCCTGCTGTCAGAGCACCGCCTACGGTAAGGACTCTGGGTTGTTATTAATCAACTATTAATAGTTAGATTTGGATATACTTCATATGATGGCTAGTTTCAAGCAACCCTTCCACCTTGCATGCACAGACCGCTTATTTGTAGAGGTAATGGTTTACAGGTATAGTCAGCTGTTGTGAGCTGTTTGTCAAAATTCACAAAATATCTCCTTGCATGCCGCTAGCTTACCGTCATGTGAAGTACGGCTACACAACCCTGGCTCCGTTAACAGGAACATGAACAAAGTGGCAAACACCGCTCACAACAACGCCCTTGGCTTCGCAGTACATTTCAATGTGTGGGAGCGGAGCTTCTGGGGGAGTTTGCTTTGAATTGATCTTGATGTTGGTCATTCTTCAGAACGCCTGCTCTAACTCTGCCTTTTAAGTATGGCTCTGGATTAGAGAACTGATTTATTTTTTTGATATTGGTTTATTTGCAGGAGGTACATGAGCAGCCCTTTAGGCTGGAGACCCAGGACTCCACACCACGCAGGTACAGTAGGCTACACCGTTTGTCCTGACACAACCTCTGCTAGCCTGTAATGGTTTGCGAGTATCTTCTTCTTTCATACGTGGAAGTGCGTATGTGTCAGAAGAATGCAGTTGAGGGAGTCGTTCGGCCAGTGAGAAAAGACAGATTGTGTTGTTTTTTTAATTTTGTATTGAACCCTGCCTTGTTGTACAAGGTCACACGAGAATTTGAGGAGCTGGGAAATGTCAATAGTCTGCAGTTTCAATTATTAGCAGTAATACTCACTATACCTTGAACTCAACTGGAGGAATAATGCCAAATACCTCTACAGAAAGCCACACTGGATGTCCAGACAGGTCTTTAGTCTTTAATCAAACTTGATGACATGTTCCACAAATTCAAAACAGTGGTTTAGGAAGCTGGAGAGATGACGTTTAAATCTCCTCTGTACTGCACGTGTCCTGCAATGACACATACAGTTCAGGATGTCCTCGCTGGGTTGAGAAAGGCGCGTAACACAGGGATGATAATGGGGTAATGAAGATGTGTTTAGATCGGGAGAACTGCGTCCACGCTGTGGCTGTTCTCATAGCGTCTCCATCTCAATGCGAGCGTACAGCAGGCCGACTCCCGTCACACGGAGGCAAATGGGGAGCCAGCAGCCAGTGTTTGCTATGCTACTGACGCGCTGTGATAAACAAATACACACACAACGCTGGTGTTGTACAGCCACTGGCTCCCCAAGTGCTCCTCGAGGAACACAGATACGATCATTGACAAAGGGAATGTGACTGTCTGGTGACTCATCACCGCCCTCTGTGCGTTTCCCTCTGACTGGTCCTCATGAGGCTTTCCTCCGTCTGCCCCGCTCAGGCCCAGCTTACAGGTGGGGCCTACTCAGCCAGCACCTCCCCCCGGCCCCTCCTCCTCCTCCTCCTCCCCCTCCAGCCCCACACTGGAGGGGGAGAAGAGGAGGCCCGGCACGCTGCTCATCTGGCAGGAGAGGGAGAGACAACAGCAGCAGCAGCAGAGGGCCAGAGAGAGCCTGTGAGTCTGTCTCTCTCTCTGGCTGTGTCTCTCTCTTTCTGCGTCCGCCTGTCTCTCTCTCTGGCTGTGTCTCTCTCTTTCTGCGTCTGCCTGTCTCTCTCTCTCTTTCTGTCTCTCTCTTTCTGTGTCTGCCTGTCTCTATCTGTTTTTTCTGTCTGTCTCTCTGCCTGTGTCTCTCTATTTCTGTGTCCTACCTGCCTTCCTGTCTCTCTCTTTCAGTGTCTGTCTGCCTGCCTCTCTCTTTCTGCATCTCTGTCTGTATCTCTCTCTCTCTTTTTGTGTCTGTCTGTCTCACACATACACACGTATGCTTGTTTTCACTGGAGCAAGCTTAAAAGCTGTCCTTAATGTCAACAACATAGAGGCCACTGGTAAATGAATTAGATTCAAATGTATGATTTAATAATAATATAAAAGGTATTCATTCATAAGCCTCACTTCTGGTTTGGGGGGGGGGGGGGGGGGGGGGGGGGG
>JAODUH010017521.1:0-26527 GCA_027564835.1 Typhlichthys subterraneus | reverse complement strand
CATTGTTGTCACATGAAAAGTTATGCTCACATATTTGCAAATATGTGAGGGGTGTACTCACTTTTGTGAGATACTGTAAAATGTGTACTTCAAGATATTTTGCTCTAGTATAGTTGGGCTCCATTAAGCCCTTCCATATATAATTGCACTCAAAGTGTCAAAGTCCACTCTTGTGGACTTGTGCCCCTACCAGCGTTTAGTTCTAATTTGCCTTATGTTGGTTTTTTTGTGGTTGTATGTAGATATCTGAATACGGTATTGTCTGGTATAAATCATCTCAATTATAGCATGAACATAAAATAATAGTCCACATAATGTGTGTCAAGTAGTGTCACGTAGTTTCTCTTTAGCCTTGCCCTGCTAGTTGTTGAACAGAAGTCACACAGGAAGTCAGTGTGGTCTTTCTGATGGCCTGCCCCCATTTTGAAAACTTTGAGGCTCCTGTGGCCTGGGCTCCATTTTCTCCTTCGGCAGCACCTGAACTCTGCCTCTCACTTCACACAAAATGAAGGCTATGTGTCACAAACTGGTTCCAACTGGCCGTTGCCATGGTTTCCACATTGGAAGGAGCGTAGAGGAAGGAGGGGCTGGCATTGATGGTGGGTGTGTCACATGACCATACAGAGAAATGCCTGTCATGTGATGTGTTTTGTAGCGAGATTAATCTATCCTCATTGCCAAAGTGGAAGCTGGTAGCTTGAGTGAAAGGGAAAGTATGTCGCTCTGTTTTGATATAGCAGAAGTTCAGTCTTGGCCCCTGTTGAACTCTCATCATATTGTCTCATTTTATAGCTTACATTTCAAGAGAGACCACATAGCGCAGATAGTTTAGTCTAGAAATATCTGGGGCCTGGGTGTGATTGATTGACAATGTGGCAACACTCCCCCCATCCCCAAGACAAGACATCAGCTGTAAGATTTGCCTTAACACGTTAAACAACACATTAGTTTGAGCAAGAATGCCTAAGCGGCTTAGACGTGGCAACTTTCTCTGTCTTGAATGGAGTGGCCTTTTGCATCTATGAATGTCTGATTCATCATCTTATTACTATAGCGTAGTCTGTGTTAAGCTGTGAATGTGGCCGTCTATACGTGCATAGACACTGGACCTTGCATAACAAGCTTGGTGCTCATTGCGATGCTTGTGTAAGGGGTTGTGAGCAGCGCAAACGCCACAGCAGTCTATCTTCCTTAAGATAGCCGCTTGTTTTATTGATTGTTTTATTTGATAAGGACGAGAGGGTCTACTATGATATTCTAGTTTCGCTGCTGAGCACTGTGTCCGACGCACTATGAATGTAAAGTGAAACCAGGTCAGCGTCTCTGTTTCCACCCCAGACATCAGCTGTTGTTCAGTAGAGAGCTGTCTGAGTGTTTGGGCCCATTGTACCGTTTGATAATCGCACATTACTGAAACGCCACCCAGCATGTAGAAGCATAACTCTGTCCGGATGATGATTGATGGTGTTTTAACAGCCGTGGAATGAAACGCCGACGTCGTGCTGTTAGATGTGACTGGATGTTTGTGTGCTCTGCCGTCGATTGACCACGCGCTCACGTTTACATGTAGGACTCGGTTGAATAAAGCTTTTTGCCATGCTTGTCATTTTATGACCGTTGTGGTGACATAAAAACACACGTAGGAGACGTTGCTAAACTCAACACGTTATGACGATGAGTGGAGTTGGTAGGCTGCCATGAAGATTGTTTTTGTTGTCGGACGGGCGGGATAGGTTCACGAAGACGTGTGCGTGTTAGTGAGAGGAAGAACTAGTGTGACGAATTGACTGAGTCAGAATAAAGGATGAGGGGGTGAATGAGGTGGGGGAGGGGTGAGCAGTTTGTGACTGTGTGAGTGAGAGTGTACACAATAGGTTGGCTCCTGGCCACGTATTCCCCTCCCCCAACCTGCCACCCTCTCTCCAGTGTCTCCTAACAGACCTCTGCTCCCGCTCAGCTCTGTGACTCTGGTGTCAGCAGGGAGGGAGGGAGGGGAGGCCCAGGCTTTGCTGCTGCGGCTAGGCCTCAGGCCTAGCCTGTGATGGCGGAAGGGGTGAGGCCTTGTCTGTGCGTTTGGACTAGGCCCAACGAACAAAAGCCTGATGTCTCAGTCAGGGTTTTGGGCACAACTTCTATTTATTTTATTTTAAATGCTCCTTCAATGTGTAGTTGTCATCCAGTTTGCATTCTTTCCGCCAGCCTGGAAGAACCAGCCTCTCTCTCTCTCATACCATCCCACGCCACATATCTGCGTTAACTTCATTATGTTACCTCACTTTGTCCACGCAGGCTTTTATGGCCCGACTCCCCCAAATCTTTGGTGCTTGACGAGGCCCCCCGCTGCCACACAGGCAGATTTATTCATCCACCATCACCCCCCCCCCCCCAATCATCAGAACTATAGCCCCTCCTCCCCCTCCTTAATGCGCACATACCCATACCACTGCTCCTCATTGTTCTCCAGGCAGTAGGAAATGGCACCCAGGAGCTTCTCTGAGGCGAAACATAATGGTAGTCTTCTATATGAACGCCCTTGGCTGGGCCTTGGTTTGCAGTTTGCAGTTTGTATCTCTGTGAGAAGGATGAGCAGGAGGCCCGTCTGCATGTGTTGCCCTTGGCTTCAGATAAGGGTGTGAAGAAGGGGCTAGTCTGACTCTCTCCCTGCCGCCATTACAGCACTATCGATCTCTTAGATCTAGCCTGCTTGTGTGTTTCGTCTCCTTCAGTGGCCCGAGGTGCATTGTTAATTATCTTACGCCATCTATTGGATCAACAACGAAACAGCAAGTCCAACTAATCGTACTATGGCTGCTAATGTAATTATGCAATTTGTTTTCTTTGATTACCCCCCCCACCCCCCCACACACACACACACCTCCTCCCGTCCCTCAGTGAAATAAAGAGAGAACGGCAGCCTCCATCCCCAGATGTGATCGTGCTATCGGACAATGAGCCGTCCAGTCCCCTTATGAATGGCCACTGCTCGATGAAGACTGACACAGATAAGCTTATGGTTAGACCAGTGAATACGATAAGCAGTTAATTTTTATAAAGTCTGCATACTCCTTTGTGATTGAACCTACTGGAATGTTCTGTACTGTAATGGAAACAACATTGAGCCTGCGCATGCATTTATAACCATTCATAATTAAAGTGGCTACCTTAACGTCTGTCTTTGGTGTCTGTGACTGTGCGTGCTCTTAGAGGAGTAGCCCTGCTGAGAGGGAACACATCATCAAGCAGCTGAAGGAGGAGCTGAGGCTCCAGGAAGCCAAGCTAGTGCTGCTGAAGAAGCTACGGCAGAGTCAGATCCAGAAGGAGAGCGCCGTACAAAAGGTACACACACTGACGGGGACTATGCTGGCTGCTAAGGCCCACTCGTGGTTTGCAGGCATGTGTGACGAGCAGAGTTTGAAGCATTCCAGAGTTTCTCTGCTCCGTTGTTCTCCAATCATATAGTCACGATAAGTGTGTTGTCACGACTACATGATTGTCTGTCGCCGGTCAGCAGACACCCACTGTAGCCTTATTAACATATAACCCAAAACTCGTATTGTCTCACTTTCCAGTCAACCACTTCTGTGGCCACACCGCCCCCTCTGGTGAGAGGTAGCATCACATCAGGCAAAGGGCCCCTCCAGGTACCCAACGAGTGTCTTGTTCTCTAAGTAGGAATGCCTTCTCTTTGTGTGTGCTCAAAGTGAAGTTGTAAATCAACCGGATTTAAAGCTCTCGTGTGTGTGTGTGCGTGCGCACTGTCCATTCTCTGCATGGCATGTGGAGATAGTAGCCTTAACATCTGTTTGCCACGTGTGTGTGCGCGCAGGTGATTGGCCGTAGCTCAGCCACAGTGATTCCTCCTCCCTTGTTGCGTGGTGGACAGCACATCTCCTCCAAACAGAACTCCCAGATTGTCATGCCACCCCTGGTTAGAGGGGCACAGGTGGGTGTGTAGGAGGACGGGGTAGTGACGTTTGCACTGAAAGTACACGTCTGTCAAGGTCGTAATTGTAGGCAGCTTTGTTTGCATTTGATTTTCTATATAGTTTTGTCAGGTTAGCGGTAGCTTTGCATTATGTCATTCAAGCTAATACTGTAATTGGTACATTTCAGTTGTGCTGGTGAGTACTTCCCCTACTTGACTTACACTGTCTTGTCTCACTGTCTCGGTCCAGCCCATTGCAGTAACGCCCCAGCAGATAGCCAGCCTGCGGCAGCAGCAGCAGCACGGCGGCTCGGGCCCCCCTCCCCTGCTGCTGGCTCCCAGGTCCACGGTACCCAATGTGCAGGTCCAGGGCCAGAGGATCATCCAGCAGGGCCTCATCAGGGTGGCCAATGTGGCCAACAACAATGTCATGGTCAACGTTTCTCAGGTTAGAGCAGTCCGGAGCAGCCGCTGTTATGGCGTCCATCATGCCTGTAATACTTTCTTGAACATTCTGAAACGGCATTGCTTGTTGTCCTAGCTGTACAATACAAGTGTTAATTTTTCCTCAACCTTTTTGACCCATGACCTCAAATACAAAGTCAGCTCATCTAGCCTTACCCTGCATTCACACTGCCGACTAGGGCTGTAGCTATCGATTATTTTAATAATTGAGTATTCTACATATTATTCAATCGATTAATCGATGAATCTAACAATATATTTTGCTATATTAAAGAGTAATAGTAAATATACAAAAGAGAAATTAAGAAATGTCGTCATATAATAAACAACAAAATGGCTTCTTTTAGAAAAATGTAAATTTGTATTGCCTAAATTGTGTACAATATATTATAAAAACTAAACCAATTTAGTGCATTTAACTGAAATTAGGACTTGGAAGATTCAGGTACAGAGTCCTTGCCATCACAACTAAACTTAATATAATATCTTCGTCTTAATGTCATGTCCACGGCATGCGTGTGCGACAGTATGCCTACACAGTAACACATTGCACAGTTACTAGAAATTCAAGTAAGCTTCGATGCAAGAAATTTGCATCAATAATTTTTTGTAGTAGAGTTAATAGTTTGTCGATAAATAGTTTCAGGCCTACTTCTGACGTATTCAACTCGCAAATCGCTAAATCGCCGAAGAGTTGCCGCAAAGCCCTGTATAGTTTCCAAATAACCAGCTCGAGGGGGGGGCGCATGTCTTACGCCAGCAATAACCAGAACTTGCGTGAGGTCTACAGTAAAATTTGACACATCAAATGCACAAATGGTGTGCATTCCTTCAAATAAATATTTTAGAGGGAACTCTATTATCTATCACATAGTGATAGAATATTTTCTTAGGTTTAGGGCTCACAACAGACACATAACACACACATGGGAAATGCAGATATATACAAATGGCATTAAAACAAATTATCCATAAATAAATAAATATAGCTGTTGTGCAAATCGGTATTTAAAATGTGTCCATGTTTAAAATCTAACCTTGATTATACCTATTACAGAAATGCTTTTAGGAGCCATAATATCAAAGTAGTAAAAACGGCCAAAAGACCCTCAGGCTTCAATAGGTTAACTCTGATCCGTCGCCGGGTGACTTTGTGGCCAAGCGTAACCGTCGCTGAGAAACGCTGCCGACTATTAGAAATGAATTAGAACGTGCCTCTTTGCAAGCTGAACACGTTGGTGGTGTGAATGCAATGTTAATGATTTCACAGCCTTAATAGAATGCTTTTATTATGATACCTGCATATATACTACTGTACAATGTGCCTGTAGGTGTTATAAATTACCACGATGCTGTTCTTTTTGTCCAGGCCTCTCCGACCAATATGAAGGGTTCGCCGGGATCCAACAACTCCATCAGCGACAGCCCTGCCAGCCGACAGGCCGCTGCCAAGCTGGCCCTCCGTAAACAGCTGGAGAAGACCCTGCTGGAGATCCCTCCGCCTAAACCACCGGCCCCAGAATTCAACTTCCTGCCCTCTGCGGCCAATAATGAGTTTATCTACTTGCTTGGACTGGAGGAAGTTGTGCAGAAGCTGCTGGAGATGCATGGCAGGGGTGGGCGTCTTCTTTATGTGCCGTTGTGTTTAGCCCCTATGGCTAAAAGCAGAGCCATGCAGACGAGTCGCACAAACGGAAGTTAGGAAATCTCAATGACCACGTGATTTGCAAAACCGTTCCAAGAAGTGCTTGGCGGGCAATTTGAGCCTATAAATACAGAACTGGGATTTCTGCTGTTTGGTAGTGAATAAATGCATCGATTTACATTCCTAATATATTTTATGGGGTGCTTCTAGTATTCGCGGTCAACTTCTCGGAACTGTAACGAGGATCCACAATCTGCCGTTGCTGTGGGGGGAAAATGGTCCATTGGAGTAAGTGGAGTTGACGCGACTCTTGTACATGGCTCTAGCTAAAAGTATAATGATAATGAATCTAAAACCTAAATGGGATAATGATGATTAATATGAATCTTATTTTGTATCAAAGATACTGTTATCCAGTAAAGTAAGAACTTGTTAGCAGCAGCACATGATGTGTGTCTATGTTGAGCTTTCTCTCCACAACAAATGAACGGTGCAGTTGGGAAGTCTCACGTTGTTCTTCGGTCCGTGGCAGTGAAGGCTCAACACCTCTGGTCATTCCACAGGTAATCTAGGGCCGGCTGCAGCCATGGCCAACCTGATCCCTAAAGAGCCGTATGCCTGCGCCCAGTGTAAAACGGACTTCACGTCCCGCTGGCGGCAGGAGAAGGCGGGCACCGTGCTCTGTGACCAGTGCATGTCGTCCAATCAGAAGAAGTCCCTGAAGGCCGAGCACACCAACCGCTTGAAAGCGGCCTTCGTCAAGGCCCTCCAGCAGGAGCAGGAGATCGAGCAGCGCATCATCCAACAGGCGGCCGCTGCCTCCTCCTCGTCCTCCACCTCCTCCGCCTCGCCGGTCTCCAAGAGCAGCTCCTCCACCTCTCCCTCCCTGACCAAGAGTGAGCAGCAGGCGCTGGTGTCCCAGCAGTACAAGCAGGTCAGGGCTGCCATGCAGCAGCAGCAGCAGCAGCAGCACAGAGGCACACCTATGGCCCGCCACCACTCCACCATAAAGCCCGTATGTACTTGCTCTGTTTACTTGACAACGGCGGTTGTCAAGCACTTTGATGTGGTCCCAGGTTGACGCACTAGCTCAGATAATGAAGTACAGCTATAGGCCATGAACATTTTATTAAGCGTAACTGCACTCTAAATTCTATTATTTCAGCTGTAAACTAAATCATATGGCTGAACTGTGATGAGACGCATAAATGCTGGTGTTAATTAATAATGACAAAATTCCTGTTTTTAATACAATTCTGGATTTTATGGTCTGAAAATGGCTCCATGTGTCATGTCCAATAAAAATTACCGTAGGACTCGGCTGGTTTCCAACAGTGCTTCTCGTCCACTTGTGGGTCATCAAATAAAAATGCTAATGTTAATGGGGGGGCCCCTCTCAGCCCCTCCTCTCCTTCAGCTCCTTCACTATGTTTTCACCATTTTGTCAAAGTTGTCCAGTGGGTGGAGTCAAGCTCAGAGCTGGTGTGCGCTTACACTTTTAATGTATGACGACATGCTTCCAGGGTTTTTCCTGGCTGAAAATGGGCATTTGAAAATGGGTGATCTCTAACCTTCTAGGGGGGTCCGGGCCAGGGGCAAGTTAAGTTCAGCAATTTAGTGCACTTCGAGAGGCTAGATCTGAGTGTAGATCGATGTATGGCAAAGCAGGGCTTTATGCTAACATTTTCAGGAGCACGTCAGTTTAAAAATATGGACGTACAGCCAAATATTTGTGCACAGTTAAAATTCTGTTTTATTTAGGACAAACATGACATGTTTGTCATGTGATTGATTGTCATGTGTCATGATTAGTGTTTGACCCTTTCCTCAAACTTGTGATTGTCACATAGGCTATAGATTTTCCTAACTATATCCCCATATTTAATGTGGAGGTTAGATAGGCTGGACAGACGGAACAACTAGAATAGAAATGTTCAACAAGCACAATTTTGAATGAAATAGCATATAGGCCTATTGGACATGCATGTTCTCATAGCTTACAATTTATAATATCCATGTGAATCACTAATGACACCTGATACCTGACCGCATACTGTAGCTCCACTTTTCTCTCCAACAGCAGGCTTTTACCCTGACTAAGTGTACACGCAGTACAGTTTAAACTCCGGCTGGCGAGATTGCAGGACATAAAGCTCCTCTAAAGCTTTAATCAACCGCGGGCGTTTTGCAGCGTTTGGCGAACAAACGCTAGTGGTCAAAGTTAGCAGTGATAAGGTAGCTAACATGGGAAACTGGTTTGCAAAACACAGCTTCAAGACCAAATTGAACTGTAACGCAAGTCTTGATGTGCATGGGTGGAGTAGGCTACTTAACAATGTAACAATGAACCAATTTGCGCATTCATCCTCTTTGGAACTTGTGTTCGCGGCACGATATTAATTGTGCATGGGGCGCTTAATAATAGCAAGCATATTTCATCTGGGAACGGTGATTAGAAGTCACCCTAAACCCTTTATCACGTTCGCACACCCAAGTTTTCATTGTATTTTCCATTCATGTAATTTTGACGCTTACTAAAACCTCTTTGGCGTGCGCCATAACTTTCCCTATGCAAGAAAAACCCTTGCTTCTAGAAATTATATCAGAAAACATTATGGAGCATTATTAGCATCATGGAGCCATTTTCCAAAATCCACTAAATGTAACAATGCTCAATGCACACTGATGTTAATGCAAGTGTGTTTAATAGATCAGACGGCAGGCGCGTAATGAAAGCCCCTCCCTCTCTGCGCAGAGTCCTGGCCAGTTGTCCCGTAGCGTCCAGTCTGCGGTGGGCTCCCGCGTGGCCGCCCACTCCTTCTCCTCATCCTCCCAGCTGGTCAGCAGGCCAGGTAAGCACACCACCGCAGCACGGCCGCTGCCGCAGGGGGCAAGGGTCAGCGCCACCGCCAGCAGCAGTAACCAGGGCAACATGGCAGCCTGGAGGAAGCAGAGCGGCGGGAACACAGGTAGATAAACGGGAGGCCAGGCCAGCCTGAGAACCACACCACCACCTCCCCTAAAAAGACCCAGCATTATCTTCCATTCCCCTAGGAGGCAGTCTGTCATTCTCTCCACTTTATATACCTTTTTTCTCTTTGTGGTGTTTGGCGCTCTCTAGTGGTCCCACTGTCACCTCTCCTTCTTGCTTTCCGTTCACTTGTTTGTCCTATTGTGTGTCCCTCTAGTTGTCTTGTGTATAGTGCACTTAAAGGCACAGATGTGTTGTGCATGCTTCCACACGTCTCAAAGGCACCGGAGTGAACCCTCTCCATAACGTACTAGCTAATGTCTCATCCCTACCCTTCCTAAGTTGGTAATGTTTCTTAAACTCAGTGATTGTAGGCTTGTCAAGTTGAATGAATATGTTGCTCCTTCTATCCCCTTAACATTGATCTCTCTCTGTGTGTGGCAGGTGTGACCATGGCCTATGTCAACCCCAGCCTGTCTGCCCACAAGACCACCTCGGCTGTGGACCGCCAACGAGAGTACCTGCTGGACATGATTCCCTCGCGGTCAATTTCCCAGACAGCCAACACATGGAAATAATGCAATGCCCCGCCCCACCACCGAATTACCACCCCTACTATTAATTAATATCAGTAACTGCTGTTCTTATTATCAACCTAACAATGGAATCTGACTCCTGCAAAGACAGTGTAAGGGAGAATCTGTCTGTTCACCTATGTTTAAAAGAGAAAAAAGAAAACTACAGTTAAAAAAGAAACTTCCTTCTGCCACCTGTCTTTGAGCCCATGGAGTTCTTCATCCCAGTTTGCGGCCACACGGGGGACAAGCCGGGCTTCTGGGTTACAAGAATCCTACGGATGATTGGTGGTTGACATGGATTGTACACCTTATCCTCTTCCCTTGTGCCGTCGCCACCCCTGCATAGTCTGTCAGCTGAGGATCACGTTGGCACTCCCCTCCAATTTATTTGGTGCAGGCAGCGAGGAAGTCCTCATTATTCACAATGAAAGATTGGCCTTACTTTATATCCCTCTCAAATCTGAGACAGTCAGACTCAGGACCATGTTGGCAGGATGAAACTTACTGAAGACCCCATGGCAGGGCATGTGGTTGAGCTTTGAGGACCATCCACAAGATACTAAAGACTGCTTCAGCTTTGCAAAAAAAAACTATATAATAATAATAAGAATAAAAAAGAGCTGTTAAAAAAAGAATAAAAAATCAAATAAAAAATAGGCTTCACCCACACACGGACTGCCTCTTCTCTAGCTAATAGCGTGAATAATGGAGAAGCGGACATTGTCTGGTTGTTTTGTATGGCTGAAAGTTAGAATTTTGTCCTTCTATAAGTCATATACTGTGTTAAAATATTGTGCTCCCTTATATTTTGGAAGTTGCCTCTTGTTGAGGCCGGAATTTAAAGGCTAATGTTACTGTTGAGGTGGTTTTACATCTGCTGGGTCCTGTGTTTTAGGCTACTTTTAAATACTTTTTCTAAGGTGAAGAGAAAAAATGAAAGGTTTCAATTACCCAATGTAAAAAGAAACAATAAAATATGGACCATATGTTAAGAGAATTATTCGTTAATATTGTAAAAACCTTCCAAAGAACTAGTGGAGCCCATATGGAATCCCTTCTCCTAGGTTTCATGTTTATTTGAACCCCCTCTTGAGCTCTAAATGATTTCATGGTAAGGCAAGGGGCATAAAGAATTGTTTGGGTTTTAGTCGTAGGTTGTGGTGCATTATTTTTCTCTTAATGACAAACTGTCTCTGGGTTTATTTATAGGGTAATCTTAGATAGGGCTAATTTCTGCCCTTTGCGGATTGATTAAATGAATGAACCTACACTTTAGAGATGGTTTCTTCTGTGTCCAGCTTCTACTCGCTGTTTAATTGCTATGAAAGAAGTTGGGCAGTGTTCCAGAATGTAGTTATGCAAAACGCCTATAGCAACATAACATGAATTTCACTTTTTATTTTCTTCCTACTTTGGTGTGTATGATTTCTGTCCGAGCTATTTACACTTCATGTGAGCAGTGTGTTTTTATAAAGTTTCAGCAGGACAGGAAAAGCCAGTGAAGCTAGTTCTTGTTCCAACTATGAAACGGCGTCACATTCTTGATTCAGAATTAAAAATGCGTTTCTTTATTTGAAGTATGATGTTGATCTGGCTTTAACCCAAACCACTGTATTTCCTGCCCCCATATTTCCATGTGGAGTAAGTTAACTGGATATTTTAAAATACAAATGATTTTAATTTAACATTTCATTAAGTTTTGAAAGATGGAGTTTTGTCATCAATATGCACAAGTCTTAACACCAGTCAGACTAACAAGATGTCTCTTAAACTGCTTTGTTTTTTTGTTTTTTTTAATTTAACTACTTCTTCCTGGTTGTATCTGGAGTGGTAAGACCTGTATGATTTCATATTTAGTTATGCCAATATTTTTCCCACTCAATAGTTTGCAGTTAATTGTTTTTTTTAATAGTTTTCATTATGACGTTGAATCCTCCCCTTTTGACTTTGAAAGCCCCCCCTTCCATTTTTTTCACTCTTCGGACCAGAGATGTGGGGATTTCTGTCAGTTTCTCTATTGAAAGGGTACTGCGTAGGTTATGGGGCACCATGCAAGGTCTTGCCTCCATCATCATGCAAAACACTGGGATGTATAGCAATACACCTGGGTTGTATTCAGGCCAGTGCGACAGATCTGTCTCAATAAAAATGCAGCACTATTGCTCTAGATAATATGCAAGGTCTGGGGTATCTGCATATTTTTGGACTGCAGTATCAGCAGGGTCCCATGTTGGTATGAGTCCAGAATGGTGTGTCCTGCTCAGTGCAACCCTGTGCTGTCCTGACTATTGCCTGCTGCTGCTGTTATGCCATTCCGGTTCAGCGCTGCTCAGTGCAAACCCAGTGAATTATAAATAAAATGTACATTAAATATTTTGTTTTGATCTGTTCCCTCCCTGCTCTATCAAGTAATAAACTAATTTTAACCCCTCTTGTATTGTGCAAGTTTAATACACAATGGTTCTGAATAGAGACTTTTTGATAGGCGAATTGAGGAGTGAATGCCAGCTCTTAGCCGAAACAATATTGGTACATATAATTACATTAGTTACTTGTGTAACTAGAATGTTAAATTTGTATCTGATCAACACAATTTGTTTTCTGCAGTGTGGAGATAGGCCTGCAACAGAAGTTTATAGTTTTAGTTTTCCCTCCACGAAACAAATTAAAACAGATAAAGGGAAGACTACGTGTAAATTGCAGTCTTGAACAGTTTTCTCTGAATCTAGCTAAACTGAATTTGGAGATTGAAGTGTACCACATTGGTGGAAATGGGCAGCAGGCAACCATTCACACAGTGGTTGCATAGACATAATGTGGCTTTGCCACCATCACAAAATCTTGCACATAATTGTGCTATACTGTATGTGTGCCCATGTAAACCCCAGTTTCTGAAGACATACCAGCATGAAAGTCAGTCACTCCACCATCTGGGTATTGTGAAATAACTCTTATACTGAAAAGACACTAGATATTCTGAACATCACCTGGAGTGATTGCACAGGGCATTCAGTTGTTACTGCAACTATCCAAAAGTTTGCAGCTGCATAAAGGTGGTTACATCATAGCTCTAGATCAAGAGGATAGCCTTGTTTCTGTGCTTGACAGTGAGGAATCGTGAGGAAGACATGTTGGCAGTTGTGAGGCAATGCATCATTGTCAAATAACGGGTCAAATCCATTCATGAATATGACATTGGGTTCATTTGTACATGGGCAGAATAATGCCAGTGGATTTCATCTCAAAGTGGTAAGACGGCAATTTCAGAGCCTGAACCATCTGGTATAGCAGCTTAATTAGCAAGCATGAACTGTCTCATGTTTAACTCCGATTTAAAACCACAGACTGTATTGTTAAAACATGTCCAAAATATTGATATATCAATAAATAAAACCACCTAAAAAACTAAACCCAATGAAAATGCACTATAATGCCTTTTTACAACAGTAAAACAGACCTTTAGGCTTAGGCTACATAATCTAATATTTATAAGGCACTTTTCAATATCCATGCTGGAAAGTTATTTAAAAAACAAATGGGTCAAATTTACCCATTTAATATTTTTAGAGAGTAATGTTTTTCGAACATATGTAGTAGTATACCCCCAACACATGTTTTGTCCTTCATACAATGGTCAGGTCAATTTGACCCAAATACACCCTGAGACTTATATGACTTTTATGCCTGAGGCACTCATACAAACAAAAACACACACACATGCTCACTCGCTCACACCATATAACCATAGTTCTATGCATATGACTGTTACATTGTTACAATCCAAGCACTGAGAATATATTTTTTCCCCGCTCTTTTTACCCTCTGTAGTGCGGAACCTATATTCTATTTTCTCACACTGTACCCCTCACACCTGCACATCTCAAGGGAGGGACAAAAGAAAATTTATACATCACTGAGTGAGTGTAGGTCACTTCAACTACAATCCTCCACAGCAATATAAGCAAAAAACTGAGAAAATGGCAATGGAGCTAATAGATGCTAACAAAAGACTGCAGTGGAAGAGAAGAATGTTTTAAAAAAAAACACCATATGATCTCCATAGCCAGCTATAGAAAGGGCCACACAGCCCACTGTATGATCCCCACAGCCAGCCATATTATAGGAGTCCCACAGTCATCCATACAGTAGAGCCCCATAACCAGTTAGGTGCCCCTCAAATTGTTTGATTTAATGTTTTCATAGATAAGCATGATTTATGCCATGAGACTTTACTAAAGTATATGGTGTACAATGTAACTTTATAACAAAATTTCCATTGTTAATGTGATCTAGTAGAGATTAAGTGCAAACATTGTGTCAACATGTCATATATATTTACTCAATTGTTGGGAATTGAGGTAAAGACAATATAGGCTAAGGATTCTGAATGTAAATTATTTCTTTAGTGCTTTTTAAACCCCAATAATGTCCCGGTTCAATTTGACCGAGACATTACCAAAAAAGGGTCCAAAACACCTTGTCACAAGGGTTAAAAAGTGTAAATAAGTTTATCTTCTTATCTTGTCATGCAATGGCATCTTCATTCTGCTAGGTGGCAGAGTGCACCAACTGTCTTTTCCAACCTTTTTGAATACTGTAAGCCCAATGTATTTCAGAAGCCTATACATTGGTACTAGCTGTGGTGATCCCTAGATAAGATTTAATTAACTGAGTTACAATAGGAATAAGATGTATATTTTTCACGGTATCATTATTTCAATCATATTAGTATAGGCTAACATATTAACATTGCACTTCCTGGGCATTCTATCAGAAAACACAGATATTGGTATTGAGGACTGTTCTAGATCTATGCTGTAGTCATAACAATATATATTTCACTATATTTTAAATGTGTTTATAGATTCCCTCTATGACCAAAGAGAGATCGTTATGAAAGGGGTTGTAGCTGACCTACTTATTCATTCTAGCCTCTATGTGCTACACTTTAGTACATTATATTTTTAATATCCCAGCCTAAATTAAATGTATTTGTATAATCATTATTATCATTATGTTATCATGCTGCAAATTGCTACTAAACACGCACACACACTGTGGTAATCATTCACATTATACCTGCTTTACTACAGGTGGTGGTGGTGTTATTCTGAGCTGTGAAATGATTGCTCACACTGGAGTTGCTCCATCCTTTAGCCACCAACTGCGTGTGTCTCGTTGAGGAGGGGGAGCAACCAACTGACTATTCTCGCAGCAGCCTCGGCCAATCAGCTATCTAGTGCCATTCTTCCCTGCTTATTAATTGGCTGGCTTTCCCGGCATGCACAAGTGATCCACACAGAGCCAGCTGGTTTTCTCAGAGAGCGAGTGTTAGATAGAGATAGATAAATAGACATACAATATACAGAATAGGTTCTGAGTGTGCCTGCTCACCTAGTAGTGTCTGTGCTGATACAGAGACAGACAGCGCAAGAGAGAGAGAGCTCTAGAGAGACAGAGAAAAGCCTATTTATATATTCCCAGTCTATTCTCAGGTCTCAGTCAGAGGACAGAAGCACGTGTTTTCTCCAACATAGTGCACCCATCCTTTGTTGTGCTCAAACCTGTTGGTTGAAGATGGACAAGATGATCCACAGCTCAAGTGATGTGGACACTGAGAACATGGAACCACTGCGCTACATCAGGTAATTATATTCTATTCTATTGGCTACAAACTACCCTTAAAAAGGAGCTAACAATATTAAATGAGAGGATGTGTGAGTGTGTGTGTGTGTGTGCGTGTGCGTGTGCACGTGTGCGTGTGTGCGTGCGTGCATGCGTGTGCGTGTGCGTGTGTGTGTACAAATGAATATTATAATGTTTTATGTTAAAATTGATAATGTTTTATGTTTAAATGTATCATGTTTTATGTTGTTTTAAGTGTAATGATATGACAGTTATGGGCTTAGATGAATGACGATGTTGGCGGTGCAAGATACTGGCCTCACCTGAGAAATTCCTACGGTGGCTCGGTCTGTTTACCAGAGCGTAACAGCCTCTGCATGCTCTAGTGTCCTACCCTGTCACGTCACAGATTGGGTTGCATATTCGGGCTGTGTAATTCAATCAGGAATGCCGTGTTTGGTTTTCCTCCATCAGGACCTAACCATCTAATCACAGCAGGGATAGGCTGATCTCCCTCTCTTGTAAATCATAGTCATTTAATCAGTCTGTTATGCAGTCGCTCATCAAGCAGTGAGACTTTGCTGCCTGCAGAGATGTCATGTGAGAGTATGGGCATACTGGAAATTGGAACTGTATAAAAGGTCTATATAACTCTCCACGAATCATATTAGGCATTATTCAAAATCAAATCTTATACCGTAGGCTAAGCCATCTTGGTGTCTGGCTGAGGCTGTGGCTCTCTGTACTATTCCCCCTGATAACATTTTTAATTCATACTGTTGTCATGCGTGAACCTACAGCGTGCATTAAAGCTGTCGCTGTAGCTATTTCCTTGCCATTCCTCTTCCTACAGTATGCAGTTATACTCATTATAGTTGCTGCGTTTACTATCCTCTCCATATGATCACCTTGTCTGATCAGCTGAGGCTGGCGGATTAACAAACACCCAAGCGGCTTCTCCCCAGCCTCATGTCTGTGATCTCCACAGCATGATTGGGGATGGCTATTACAAAGAATGAGTCTGGTAGCCAATTAATACACAAGGCTACATATGTATACATAGTGTACTTCTACCACAATTTAAGTGTGTTAAGTGTGTAGGCTACAGTGTGTGTGTGTTTGCGTGTGTGTGTGTGTGTGTGCGTGTGCGTGTGCGTGTGTGTGTGTCTGAAACACATTAATGCATACACATTATTACATATATGTTTCTGTAAATCATCTTCTGACCTCATGCATATTTGTGATAGCAACTAAATTGGGCTAGAATGTATGGATTATGCAAATATAACTGCATTAGTTGAGTCGTCTAGTAGCCACCTAAATCATTACATTTGTCCATCTAGATTAAGTAATGAAATTATAGATGATCAGGTTACTGTAAAAACAGGAATTGGTTGACTGACCCATGTTCATGAGGTAGGTCATGTGTTTGTGATTGCTGTGGGTTCAAATCATTCACACACGCACACGCACACACGCACACACACACACAGTTACAGGGACACTATACCATTAACATTGAAAGCCTTTTCCATTTTATACAATTTTCTGAAAATGTATACTGAAAATGAGTTGACCTCAACCTGTGGTATTTCTTCTAACGGTGTTGACAACATGCTGAGTCTGCACTCTGCAAAGTGCAGACATTTCTTCGTTGTCTCGTTGCTTTCACTGTGCATTATGCCATCCTGCTAGCCGATAAGACGTACATTGTCAGCAGTAGTTAAAGGTCAATGCTCTGGTAATCCATGCTTGACCACAGACATGTCCCTGTCACCAGCTCAGCACAGGTTTATTGGTCCTATTCGCAACTCCCAACCAAGCTCAGCTGTGTGCATTATCTTAAAACAGAAGAAGAGCCAAATAAGGTGTTTATGTAATGGCTCAGTACATCTGACAGCTGCTTTGAATTAAACAAAATCACATCACTGTCAAGTATTTCAAGATGGATTCCAACATTCAAACATGAGTCAACATACATATGTCTTTGAGGCATTGCCACTTTTATGACATCATGTAATAATGTATTATTATTAGTATTGTATTACAGTATATAGAGTAAATGTCATTCCATACCACTCATTCCTTTGTCTGCCACATTCGTGTCTTTGGTCGTTCTCTGGTCTACTGTAAGTACTGTATCAGTCTACCAGTCTGACTCTCTGGTTCCCAGTTGGCCAACGTCTCTGCCTACGAGTTTAGCTACATTTATGTCTATCCCTGGCACAACACACAGCAGGCCTTGTTGTTATTCCTCTAGCTTGCCTCCGTCCTCCTAGATCCCAGACACTGATTCCCACGTTTGTGACAGCTGAAGCATTTATTTATAGGCCAACCGTAATGATGAAGACAAGAAGGGGAGCGATGCTCAGCAAGTGAACAAAAGGGAGGGTGAGAGAAAGCAGAGAGATTATTTGTTACCAGGCAATGGTTCCACCATAATGGTCGCTCTTCCATTAAAGTCAGATTAGCTATGAGAGCTTTCCGTTCGCCATGTCTGAAGTGTGAATGTGTGGGTGGATGGGTGGGGGTTTGGAGGGGGATGGGGCAGGCTGAGAATGGGCCTCCTGTTTGATGTAATTAAACTAAATGTATTACTGTATAGACAGACAATTAACATTCACATACAATATATATGTTCAGTGTACCCCTCTCCTTAATCTACATCTACTGAGTTGTACTTTTACTGAACTGTATGCAGCGATTCTAGTATTTGTCAGCAGTTTGTTTTCTTATTTGACAGTAGAAACGTTTTGCTGACTTGGGTCTAAATGAGGCGGTTAGTAGCAGCGTGTCTGGGATTTGTTAATGGCAGAACACCAGCGAACACCAGTGAACAGTGTGAAAAGGATGACTGAGGATTGGGTGAGGCATTTTATGGGCTTTAAAGAGGATATTGAAATGCTCTATCACTCCATGCTCTATTTAATTTGCATTATTTACACAAGAGTTTAAAATATTTCTCACAACCCTGAAAACAAGTATTTCATAGCTCACCATGAACTTCTTGCTCCTCAAATGGAGTATGTTCTAATATACAGAATGTACCTTTAACACTATACAAAAAACTATGTACTACACCCACTACAGTACAATGGGGTCCACTACCTCTATTTAATCCTATATTTGCTCCCTTTTCCTCCAAATCTCTCCTGGGAATAATGTTTATGCCTGCTTATGCCTCAAGTCTGCTTATATTTAGATATATTTCCTGCTATTGCTTTCATTCATCAAAATCTAACAGAGCGTATTTACTTTCTTGATGTCTCAACGAGACATTTTCTTGCTATTTTGTACTCTAAAGTAATCACATTCAGGTTATTCAAGTAATAAATAATCTGCAGATCAACCATGTAAACCATGTGTCTAGTATATGTCAAATAATTTCAAGGACATGAAAGGAATGTACTACTGTATAGTAAATACAGATCTGGTTATGATTCTCAGTGTCAAGCTATCACAAACAAACCACCTTCTAGTTTTCAAGTCTTGTCCCAGGTACATGAGTGGAACCGATGTAACCTTCAGAACACCCCTTCTCTTCCTGCACTCTCGTGTATGCACCCTTCCATACCACCGCTCTGTGATATCTCTCCTCTGCTCTCTGAAGTACCCGCCTCAGTACTTGACTTGTTGACTTCAAATGTAGGAGGGTATTTTCAGATGGTTTTCCAATAAAGGAAGTACTCATGCATTATTGTCTTGTGTACTTCACGCAATATACTTCAGAATAGAATTAAACAGTGGCCGATTATCGTACATTTTGAACAGCCGTACCAAATATATTTTTTTTGGTAGAATTAGAACCAGCAGAAGACCACATTGTGGAGCTCTGTTAACACATTTATAATCAGAAAAAATAAATACTCAACAATGTTAGCACGGTTACCTACATGTACAGTATTTGAAGTGTGTGTGTGTGTGTGTGTGTGCGTGTGTGTGTGCGTGCGTGTGTGTATCATTGTATTGGACTGGTGTGCTGTCTCTTTAATGCTGTGTAAATACCCCGCAAGCTTAAAAATATCTTCAAACCCCATTCTCTTTAATAATGCCTCATCCTCCGGGCTACTTTCTCTAAATCCTCATCAAAGGCTCAAATATAGGGCCAGAGCTGAATATGCATCGAGACAAACAGGAGCTGCATAACATCGACATCAAGCAGACAACCTCGGTTGCCAAAACACGCACGAGTGGCCAGGTTCTAGTGGTGGGGCCTCTGTCCCACCACTAGAACCCATGTGTCTGCATCAATTTAGACATTCTCTAGTCTCTGCCTGAGTGTGTCACCGTGGAGCTGTTGCAAAGTGCACACATACACAATATGTCTAGAACAGGTTGGCTTTAAGCAGTAGGGAGTTTAATAAGAAGTGATTAGAGCTGGGCCCTTGTATGCCTATCTTCTCTTTGCGTCTCCATGACAACAGTGAGGGCAGTATTCCAACAGTACGGGAACAGTATAGATGGCCCCTAAATTATTATTTGGGATCTGTCATGGTACAGAGAGATCCTGGATTATCTTCCTATTACATGACCATCATTGTGAACTAAATTATTCTCCAAAAATAAGGGAGCGCAAATGTTTTCTTGAAAACACCCTAATTGTTGCTTATATTTTGTGAGATCATTCAATAATTTCACAACCAGACCTTGTTGTTCAAATAACGAATCAACTTAAAATGTAACACCAATATTCAATGCTCCCTCTCCATTTCCAGACCTCAGGCCATGCTACAGTTGTTTTAATTGAAAGTTGCTTTAAAACCTTCCCTGTGCCTCTTTATAAAACAGAAATGTTTTATTTCTGATTACTTTTGACATTGACATTCTAACTAATACCATCATACATACATGCATACATAATGTATAAAACCTGCAGGGCATACTCTGTAATAATAGCAATACATTTCTTCGCCACTTCATTCTCTCTTCCCTTTCCCAAAATAACCCAGTTGCGGATCTGGAATTTTTCCTCAGAGGCAGACAGAATGAAGGATGAGGGAAGCAATAGGATCACACCTAAATATTATCCAACCTTAAAATCTAGTTTTACTAGTAAAATAGTATGTAATATATAAAGCAATATATAATCACTGACTTCTGTTTCACATTGAATAGAGAAACAGATTAGTTCTGCATGTGAGATGCATGTACAATGAAAACTTCCAAACTAGTTTTGGTAAAGCTAAATACATATTACCATATGCACAGGTCTTGCAGGATGCAACACGAAATAATGTTTTTATTGTATTATTTATTACTTATATCATTGCCATAAACACAGCATTAATTGTTACCAGCCATTAAAGAGACAGAATACAATTCTATTAACTATCTATCGACCGAGTTTCTCAAACCCTGTCTGAGCAATATACACATGGGATTTAGATGTAAACCCTACGTTGAATATGAATAATCCATACAATCTCTTCTACCCAAAGAATATAACATTTGTATATTTGTGTGCTTCAGTAATTTATTTGTTTATATGTATTTACAATGGTCTTCATTATGAAAAAGTAGCAGAAAAAAACTCAATAAAAATAAGACATGTTGTCCCAGATCACTGTTTGATGTTTTGCAACACAAGCATCCACAAACTGGCTGTGGCTGTAGGGAGAGCTGATGAGAGCCCAGCACAGAGGAATGACATCCACTCGTCAGCCAAAGGTAAAAATTAGAGAATATTGCAAAAACATGAATGACAAGACCAAGACCGTGGCTGTAGGCTGCAGGAGAGAGAAACAAGCTGTAAGTAAACCCAGGTCGCACTATTATGTTATGTGTTATGAACATAATATAATACAGAATAGAATAGACATTTAAAATAAGAAGCAAGTGACACAGTTGCCATTCAAACCCAAATCCAAGCTCTAAAAAGACAAGCAAAAAGACAGGACAAAGGGATGCTGGGAAAGCTAAAGGGTACAAAACAGATGTATAATGTGAGACAGAAGAGTAACAACACAACAGAATCAATACATCAAATATGGTGTATAATGAAGGTTAGAAAGGATTTAATGAGATCCAAAGGGGGTGAAATTTCAGCAGCTGTCACATATTTATACCCCATTTTCACTTTTTACTCTTGCATTCATGGATAAAAGGAACATGTACCGTACCTACCAACATTATTTGCCATTAAATTGTCTCTGCAAAGCAAATCATCTTTAATTACAGTGTGTCATTTTAATCATAAACAATGTTGTGAAACTCAAATACAGCAACGCATAAAAGGGTATCAATGATGAGTAGCAGAGAAAGATGGCTCTACCACATTCCAACCTAACCTACATCCTATTACACCACAACTGGAATGTCAAATGTATGGTAGACAAATCTGAAGTGCATATTTTGCTCGGCTTGGTTGAGCAGGGATCTGAAAGCAATTTGATTGGAAAAAACGTTTGTACGGAAGATGAAAGTCAATTCAAAAGGTCTTTAAAGATATTTATTTTCTATAAGGTGCTGTAGGTATTCATTGCCAATCGGTGCATATTTCCACTGTTTGTCAGTCTGCATTTTTGTGTCCATTAGTGTGTTCGTTAGTTTGAGTGTGTGAGTGTGAGCGTGTGCGTGCGCACCAGAGACTGCCAGCAAGACTTTCCCAAGTAATTGGGTGTTTTCACTCTGCTAAATCCTGATAGCAGTGTTCCTCTGTTCCTGTCAGAGGAACACTGGAGCTGAATTATAATTATGTAAATGGTTTCCTGCCTTTCACATACTGTAGCTTTCTGTCATTTGTCTTTAGAGCACTGTGACTGCCCATATGAAGTTTTCTTCTTCAAGGGGGATTACGCAAATAAACTATTAGTTGAATTTTAAATGTCAGAAAAACACCCAACCATATATTGCTCATTCTTTCTAATTTTATACATTACAGTTAACAAAATCATAATGTAGCATATCAACAGAAATGTACATCTTCAGCAGTTTCCAGACACGTTGATCCAAAACAACATTCAATATGTTGATAGCTATAAAGGAGGTCATACACTATTGTAAGCGAACAACATTCTGTTAGAATAATAACAACAGCATGTCAACATTATCTATTAACTTATCATTAACATACCATCTGGCCCACATATTACTGTAGGAATTTCTCTCTACCAGTTAATGTCCTTGGCAACTTTAACAAAAGGAGATTCACCCCACAAACTCCTCATAGAGAAACAGAAACTGTCCAACCCTGTTGTGAGGCCATCTATAGTAGGAAGTGGAATGTCAAAGCAACAGAGGAATGAACTGTGATGTTTTCAGGACAGCTTGGACGAGAACACAGATGTGTGACGTCCTCCATCAGCCTCTGTGTGAGGACAGCTGTGTGTCAATATGCACCAGGGTGAGTTGCAACAACAAGCCCTGGTTAACAGCTACACTCAGAAAGCTTCAGTGGGATAAAGATAAGGAATTGAAAGTAACAAAAGAGGTTTGGCAAGGCGATAAGGGAGGCCGAACAACAATGTATTCATAGAGGCTAAAGGAGCAGTTCTCTGACAAAGACTCTGACCTTGTCTGAAGAGGACTGCAGCAAATCACAAACTACAACCCCCGCCCCCCAAACCTTGAATGACAAGACTGGCAAACAAAATTAAAATACTTCTACTGTTGCTTTGACAAACAAAGGGTCAGTGTTAACAACCACCCCATTGACTCCCACATCAACACCTCCTCTAACCACCACCCCACCCCATAGACACCACATCAACACCACCAGCCAGCCCCCTCCCCACTTAGTCTAGTCAATCGAACTATAAACAGGGCCCATGGGAAATTGAAATAGTAATGTTGCAAGCTGTATGTCCTAATAGTATCCATATAGTAAAATAATACCTTGATGGATTTAGTGGAGCACACTTCATACATACAAGGTCAAAAGTAAAGTTTCAATATTTCCCATCCTCCCTCTGTATCTCAGCGAGGGAGGCTAATATGCTAGTCAAACAACAGACCCTTCTGCAAAGCAGCAGGCCCAGATTCAGTCTCTCCCTCCACCCAGAAGCAGACCTCACTAGAGACAGGCCAGGTGCCAGTATGCTTTATGCCGCCACCATTATCCCTGTCAACAAAATGCCAAGAATCACTTAATAACTATAGACCCATTTCCCTGGCAACCATAGTAATGAAGACCTATGAGCGTCTTGTCCTTCCCCACCTGAAGACCACCACAACCCCTCCTGGACCCTCTGCAATTCCCCTACAGAGACAATAGGTCTGCTGTCAACATGGTAATTAATTTGTTGTGGCTAAGAGTACAGACTGCAGTGCATCGCCCGGTCTGCAAAGGTGATTGGCTCCAACACACCTGATTTCAATGAATGACTCATTATCAGTCTCTGCAGAAACCTGATAACGACCCATTCATTTTAATCAGGTGTTCTGGAGCAGGGAGACATCTATAACAGGGGGAGACATCTATAACCCTGGTCCGAGAGGGCCGTTGCCCTGCATGTTTAAGTTGTCTCCCTCCTCCAACACACCTCATTCAAATGAATAGCTCGTTATAATGACCCCTTCATTCGAGTCAGGTGTGTTGGAGCAGCAATGTGACGACTACAAGCACACAGTTGGCAATAAGCACAAACATCATCAATATTGCAACTTTATGTAGCATTGTGTTGTGAAACATATTTGCAAGAATGCAATAGTCTATAGCCTACTCCTTCTGTCTCTCATAGTGTGATAATCTGTTAAATCAGATGTAAATGATTGTTGACGTTTAGAGACTTGCTATAGACATCAGTTTGCAGCGGACGTCCATGTTTTCTAGAGCAGATGCACTGGGACACATTTAGATTGGAAGTCTGTAAAACTAATCAGAAATATCGACTACCAACCTATAATGGATTGCATGATTGATGGTTAGTCTGTACATATTGTAAACATTAACACAGAAGCAAGCAATGATCTTCTGTGTAAATATAGTAGAGTAATTACACTCTGAGAGGAGAATTAGATCACTCCCTGTGTAATCTGAGCTCCTCTGTCCTCTGTTTTCATATCTGGGCCAGTCATGTCGTTGCATGCTTGTGGCCCACCATGCATTTGTTTTGAAATGTTGTTGCACATTGTGACATCTAGTGATAGAAAGTCATATACCCTGCACTTTAACAACCTAAATCTCACTTCACAAAATAGCTTTATTTTTTCCATTTACGGGCTGGTCAACACTGATTTAACACAGCACACTCCTGGACACTATCATCACACTGCAACTACGTATATGCAATAAGTTCACAGCACTCTCCAGGCTGTTGACAGAACCTGTATATTATATTCATGTAATTCATTTTTCTCTCACTTGCTGCAAATTGCCCACTTTCAGTTCATACTTTCATTTGCAGGTTTTTTTTTTACCTAACTACCATTATTTGCAACTTATATTTTATATTTTATATTTTATATTCCATATATTTTATATTCTCTTAATTTTTCTTTTTACACACATTGTGCCAATAGCAGCATGAGTCCTTGTATGTGTAAATGTACTTTGATAACACAATAACATCTATTTCATGGAGCACAATCTTATTTTTACCCTGCTTCAAGAGCTCTTACATCTGTCACCCGCCATGAAGTACTCAGTGGAGAGGCTCCAGGAATACCTCTTCATGGATACTTTCAATGACAGTTACTAAGGTCAGATCCCCTACTGGCGAGCACAGCTGCAGGCATGTGGATGAGGAGAGACAATCATTTCTGAGACAGCCAATTACAGAAAGAGAAAGAGATGAATGGGATGGGGAGAAGGAGACAATAAAGAGAGAGATAGAGTATACTACAGTACATACTTTCAGCAATGGTTGCCGGGGGCTAATTAGATAAATGTGGCTGTCAACATTTATAATGTATCTCTGGTGACTCTACACTATAGGGTTGCTGGGATACCATTAACGCTGGAAACCACCAAGGTGTCTAGTGGTCAACACAACACTACACAACTGGACAGGGCAACAGGCCAAGGTGGGGACGGGGTCTTTTAACAAGCAACATAAAGACCACACCTCATTTGCATGTTGAAGCACATCGACGGAATTATAATTGACGCTGTGTGTATATGTTGTAATCTCAGAAATGTTAATATCCTCTCTCTTTGTCTCTTTCTCTCTTTCACACACACACACCCACGCACGCACACACACACACACACACACACACATATACACATGCACGTACACACACATCATTAGCTGATTATACATTTCTATAAAAAAAAACATGAAGTAACTCTCACACAACTCTGCCAATTAACACTATTTAGTATATTGGCATTATAATGTGGCATTAGCATATGTTTGAGATGCACAGATGACAGTGAATACGTGAGCGATAGAGAAATAAATGCACGTTGACCAGAAATCCCCCTTGAATCAGAGATATTTTATTTCTCACCTTAGTTTATCTTCAGGATGGAGGCACACGCAGTATATCTACGCGTGTGTGTGTGTGTTTACGTAGGTCAAGCTTCAGTGAGCTGATCAATAGACATGCTTGGGGTAATGTGCCTGCAACAGCTACACATGCCTATATCATTGTTGGCCCCCAGCATCAAGATCGTGGGCAGGCCATCTGGGGCCTTTCTGTGGCACATTTGGATTCTCTCCACGTGTTCATGCAAATGTCCCCCCGAACCTACTGCACTTATTATTGTTGTCACACATTGTTTATTGATTATGTGATGTGATGTTATCTGACAGAGGGGCACATTGAACTAGCTGAGAACACTTGGTAACCCTAGGCCTCCGAAAACATGACATACATCTTAATATCCCTATATGTCTATATAATTTACTGTAATAATATAATATCACTGCTTTTCCCATTAGGCTGGTGAGACCACCCTCAGTGAAGGAGAGGGTTTAAATCAATAGAGCAGTGACCTCCTCCTAGTTTATGTTTACTTCTAATTGGACGTGTGAGCAAAAGGAAGCATTTCATATATTTTCTCTCTCTCTCTCTCCCTCTCCCTCTCTCTCTCTCTCTCTCTATCTCTCTCTCTCCCTTTCCCTCTCTCTCTCTCTCCCTCTCTCCCTCTCTCCCTCTCTCCCTCTCTCTCTCCTGCTCTCTCTCTCCCTCTCTCTCTCTCTCTCTCTCTCTCTCCTGCTCTCTCCTGCTCTCTCTCTCTCTCTCTGAGGTCTTCCTTTTCTGGGCATCCTCTGGACTCTGTACCTCCCTCTCCCTTTTTGCCTGCACCTGCTGTTTCACTTCCAAATCAGTATAAGGAGGACAGAAGGTGTCACAGCATGCACACACACACACACACACACACACACACACACACACACACACACACACACACACACACACACACACACACA